>ML786475.1:548023-559512 GCA_009831015.1 Picea engelmannii | reverse complement strand
ACTGGGCGTTGGTCAATTCCTAAAACGTCATGGGATGAAAGAGTGTGTCACCTTTGTGACACTAAGAAGGTTGAAGATGAAAAGCACTTTCTCTTAGATTGTCCAGCCTATACCCATATTAGATCTCATTTTCAAAATATTGACCACACTACCAACCTTCCTAACCTCTTAACTCAACAAAAGTATGGTGATCTTGGAAAGCTTCTCTTAATGTTTTTCGAGCACAGAAACAAAATTCTAAAGAATCACAAGTAATCACTTACCCTCTTAAGGTCCTATAGACCAATTAGGTCTTAGTGGACGTTAATCATCATCATCATCATCAGCATCATCATTTTAATGTTTTTAAACATTACAATTTTGAAATTTTTAATCCCTATAGTTGAAATGAATGGTAATGGTGAATAATAATACAGACGCAATTGTCTCTTTTTTTTTAATTTATTTCTAAGTAAAATAAGATTTTATTGTTTATTAGTTTTAAATAAAATGAAAATAAAATTCATTCTCTTTCATATATATAGAGAAAGACAACATTCTCTTTCATATATAGATAAAGATAGAATGCAAGTGTAAAATATATTTTTTAAATAAATAAAATTAATTATTTGAATGAAAGTGGGAAATACATTTTTTAAATAAATAAATAAAATATAATAAATTTTGAATTTGTAATTTATTTTTTTATTAATAATATATAATAATAAGTGAAATTATATATATGCTCGAGTTCAATTGGTAAGTGTGGTGAATATGAAGTGATATGAAGTTTCATGAGGTTTTCAGTTCAAAACCCCACACATCATGTGCATCGGAAAAAACTATATAAAAGTAAAATTTTATTATCAAAGATTATCACATTTAAAAGATTATTAGTGAAGTATAAAACTTCCATAAGTTATAGTGTGTAATCTACTTAAATGTTTATTATTTTATTATTATTTTAATGCTATATGTTACATGAACATCTCCCCCTTACTAGTTTGTAGAGTGCTTCACTACAAAAATTATAATAAATATGCATTATTATAGGTTTATTTTCATTTAAAAAATAATAAATATAATTTTATAATTGTTTAGAAATTTGAAGTTAAAATAAAATTAGGTTAATAATAACAATAATAATAATTGAATTTTAAAGTCACCCTTAAGCCAAACACAAAATTGGTATATGAGACAGCCTTGTTTGTTAGACAAGGGACAAGGGATTTGAATACTAAAGTTTATGAAGATATACATACCCTACCCCTTTTTGGATTTGAATTTGTAACCTCCTATAATTCATTACATTAATGAATGCAATGTATGTGTCCTTTACATTATATAATTCTTCTCACAATTTCTCCTATAGAAATATATGCTAAAAAAAATACATTATATAATTTTAGTAGATTTTTTTTTGGATTTCTCATGCATAAATATATGTTCCAAGAAAATACATTATATAATTTTAGTAGATTTTTTTGGGGGAGAAGATATGCTCGTTTTTCCTCTTAATTCCCTTAAAGTAATGTAACATATTTTTTTGAAAATTTTCCATGTTAATCTGCATGCTTATTTTATATATCATTATCTATTTGCATGTAACATTACACTTTTTAAATACTTGGTGTGATGTAGCTCGTGGACTAGACATTACTCTCTTACCATTCATTGATATAACTCAGTTTTGTTGATGGGTATTCAGCATTACACTTCATTAATACTTGATCTGATGTAGCTCGTGGATTAGACATTACTCTTTTACCATTTATTGATAAAACTTTTTTACAAAATGTAAAATTTTCAAGTCCAAAGTTTGATCATGCAGAGTATCATACACCTCCACCATACAAGTGGAATAATAAATGATAACAAAAAGATATCTCATATGCCATTTTTTTTAAATTACAAAAGAACAATTAGATATCATATGCCATTTTTTTTAAATTACAAAAGAACAATTAGATATCATATGCCATTTTTTTTAAATTACAAAAGAACAATTAGATATCCTAAGAGGCAAAGCAAATCATAATGGAAATAAAGAAAAATACAGTTGCTATGAAATGTTGGCAGGACATATATGGAAATGTGTTTCCCAAACTAGAAATCTGAAGGAAGATCAAGAAACCATATTGCATATACCTGTAGATAGTCGTAGTCAGCTACGACCACCTCTTCCCTTCGGTTATTTTGGAAATGCTATTTTCACAACTACCCCTATGGCTCGTGCAGGGGACCTTATCTAAAACCCTATGAATCATGTTGCAAGTATAATTCATGAAGTTTTGGTCTGAATGGATGATGAGTACATGTGTTATGCTTTAGACTATTTAGAAATGCAATCTGATCTCACTTCTTTAATTCGAGAAGCTCATATGTTCGTGACCTAATCTCAATATTGTAAGATGGGCTAGAATCCCTATATATGATGCAGACTTTGGTTTGGGGAAGCCAATATTCATGGGCCCTGCAAGCACTCATAAAGGCCTTGCTTACATTTTGCCTAGTGCAACCAATGATGAAAGTTTGTCGCTTGTGGTGGGATTACACTCAGATTACATGATTCTTTTTGAAAAATTGTTGTATGAACTTTAGATTTTGTAAAGTTTTTGTTTTATTTTTGTTTTTTTTTATTATTATATATATATATATATATATATATGTGTGTGTGTGTGTGGGGGTTAAATGAAAGTTTGTCACTTGTGGTGGGATTACACTCAAATTAAATGATTTTTTTTTAAATACTGTTGTATGAATTTTAGATTTTGTAAAGTAAGAATGAAAATTAAATTCACTTTGGTTTATAATAAATTAAAGGTTTTTTTTTATATATATAATGTTTTAATGTTTTTGAAGATTGTGTCATGGATGGAATAAGAAAAATTATACGAACTTGTTAGTTAAATTAAATTTGGAGATTTACATCTTGAGTATTTTCTTTAATAGTCAATTTGTATTTAATGTGGATGTTGTTAATTTGGATGATTTTCATCTCCATTACTATAATAATAATAATCTAATTTTAAGGGCACTGCTAAGCCAGTCATCAAATTGGTGGATGAGACCCCTTGTTTGTGGGACAAGGGACCCTCTCCTAGCAATGATTTGATTGCTAAAGTCTACAGAAGTAGACATACCTTACCCCTCTTTGGATTTGAACTTGTGAACTACCACCTAATAATCCAAACTATACATTTTCATACACAATATTATAATGTTTATGCATTTGCATACACAATGTTGTAATTATACTTAACACTTTGTTTTTGGAAATACTTCTTGAGTTTGAGTTTGAAAGTTTTGGAATAAAAAAAATATGTGATTTGACTCTTTCTTTTTTTTTATAGTTTTAATTTTTTTATATTTATTATTATTAAAAAACTTATTTCATAATCAATTAATATAAATATATTAGATAATTAATATTTTTTTATTTTTTCCAAGCAATAAGTGATAATAAATATTAAATTCATAATTCCATTTATAATATAAAATTAAATTTTATTGTATAAAGAATTTTAACTTTTCAATCATATTCAACAAATAAGAATTTATTTATTGTTTAACCATTAGTAAATTAAAATTGGATGAGTGTGTGATTTCCTAAAATTGACACAAAATGTTTATAAATAACTATTTATAAATTGAGATTTAAATATGTTTTTTAATTTTAAAACATATATTGAAAATTGTTTTTTAATTAAATATAGATAAGTAGAATTGAATTTTGTTTACTTTGTCAATTGGATTTATTTTTAATAGTTGAAAGGAATATTGTTATCTCACATTAATTGGATTTATTTTTAATAGTTGAAAGGAATATTGTTATCTCACATTAATTGGATTTATTTTTAATAGTTGAAAGGAATATTGTTATCTCACATTTATCTCTAGTGATTAAAAAAAATGATTGTTATCCAAGGAATGATTGTTCTTTTAAAAGATAAGTTGAGTAGTGTTATGATTTTCCAAAACTTTATAACCTTATATTTATATTTTTAGATTTATATTGAATATTAATATAAAATTATTTTAATTTAAAATTTGTTAAGTATAAATAAGTATGGAAAAGAAAATGAGTTATAAATATCTTGATATTAATTAAAAGATAATTAATTAAATTTTGATAAATGTATATTTTTATATATGAAAAATAAAATTATATTATTATTATTATGTGTACAATTAAATAAATAAATATTGTTTTTTTCTTTATTGAGTTAAATAGATTTATCAACTTTAAAAATTTGTGGTTAAAAATATTATAGTTGATTTTTTTGTCGTGGATGCTTTGGAAGATCTGAGAATGTAGCATCAAGATCTGAGAATGTAGCATTAAGCTAGAACCTTAAATACCTCGCTATCTCCTTACCACCTCGTATGACTACATTATATGATTAAACTATCAATACATTGAATATGTTGAAATTATAAGGACATAAGAATTTCAATATGACTTATATGCATATCATCACCTAATTTGACAACAAAGGCTCCTTGAATAGGTTCAACAATGATCTAGTTTTGTCCATTGTTCTTGGTATACTAGAGGTCTCCAACTTGGTCTTGGAGGATAAGAGCGATGGTGCCTAGATCGATGTGCCTCTTCAGTCCCAATGTCATGTCTAGCTCTGGGAATTTTAGATAGGATTCTTTCACCACTTTCTTGTCCATCTCCACACAATCCTTTATCACGACATTTGATTCCAATCCAAATGCCTCCAATATTATCTTCAATAGCTTGCATGTTCAATCCATTGGGGCTTCACTATGTTTCTCCACAATTTCCTTGCAAATACATGAATGATAATTTAGTATTCAATTAATATAAAACAACCTTGAAATAAATTTATATGGGTATGCATGAGATGGATGGGGTATATCCAACCATCGGGCTTGGAAAGCCACCTATTATAATTGCATTCATGAAGGGGATAGGAGAAGTAAGAACAAATCTGTCTCTGATCAAGGAGGCTTTCACCTTGGAGATCATTGCTCACCACAAATACTATACCAACGTAAATCCATCTTAACTTCATATCTATCATGCATCGAGAGGGATCAAATCCCTTGAGGTGAAAACCTCCTTTTAGAGTGAAAAAATTGAGGAAATGTTTGCACCTTGATGGATTTGATCCCTCTTGGTGCATGATAGACCCTGAATTAAGATGGATCTACGTTGGTTCCAGTCATGAGCAAGAGCATGAAATTTTTAGATGATAATCATTATGTATTTCTATATGTTTTAGATAAACTTGATACATTGAAATTTACATCATTATGAATCCAAATAATAACAAAGTAACATTATTTAGTGATGAAGATGTTGAATAATAACAAAATGGAATGATTAATATAATGAATACCATATATACTACATCATATCATAAGAAGTGATATGAGGAAGATATTGAATAGCTTATATATTACATAGTAATTGATCTCAATCTGTCTTCTTTAGTTTTTCTCTTAAACACAACCAAACAATTTCTAATATTTTCATATTAATCATATGGAGGAGGTTGAAATCTAATACCATGCAAAGCTTTAACTCGAGATATTAATAATGATCGTCAATACTCCTAGGAGCACAACCCTTCAAATGTGTCTCTATAGAAACCACTAGAACGAACAAGTGAAGAGGCGAATCACCAAAATACCACCCCATCCATAATCTAGAGGGTTTGGACCAAGAGGAGATGTTAAAAAGAGATATTTTTCCATGACTATCCATCCATTCTCCTAAAAGAAGAAGTTCTTGTAAGTTCTGTAATGGTTGTTGTCCCATAATATTATCATGCCACAAATTAGTGCTTTGACCATTGCCAAGAATCCATGCCATTTGTTTTTGGATAATTGAAATGGAATCTATAATGAGTTTATATAAGGGTGATCCTCCTCGCACATGTGAAGTGACATCTAAGCACCTTTTCCTATCCCCTTCAAAATATTTTTTTGTGCGAGAGCATTTTCCACCAGTCATACTAAAAAATATTTTTTTGTGCAAGACCATTTTCCACCAGTCATACTAACATGTGATCAATCTCTAGAGAAGCTTAGCTCCCATAACAAGATTCATTAATGATGGGTCCTTTATACAAAGACCTCAATGGATCTTACAAGCTTTGAAAATTTCCTAATACACAAAGTGATATATTTTAAGGTTTGATTTACCACCTTTCCATAGAAATCTATCATGTTCTTGCACAAAGGACTTTTTAATGTGTGTTGTGGAAAGCATTGCCGAATATTGAAAGATGAGAAGAGATGAAAGCATGTATTTTACAAGGACAAGGCGACCAAATGGGTTAACCAATGTGCCCCCCATTGATTTAATTTAGTTTTGCTCTTTTTCAACACGTACTACCACAATTTAGAAGACAAATATTGCAATCTAATATGCATTCCTAGATATATAAAGAATTGCACCCTTCTTGAAAAGGAAAGAGGAATATCCTAGAGAGAATAATAAGCATACCTATACGTGTATTTACATTCTAGCCATATATTTGATTCTTATTTTTGTTAATCAACCTTCTTGAAGTCCTAACGAATAAGTCCAAAAAAAAAATTGAACCTAGAATCCTTATTAGAGGAGGCTCCCCCAAGCAACATAATATCATCAACGAACTGAAAGTGATTAATACTTCTCACTCCTCTAACTTCTTTGATTCTTGGAAAATTACCAATTATACATTCAAAATCCAACTTTATACTCATGTATTCAACCATTATGATATAGAGAAGAGGGAATAAGAGAAAACCTTGGTGAAGCCCCTTAGTTTATTTAAAAAAGAAGTTGATCTTGCAATCCACCAATTTCTTACGTAGTCTGAGATCTATCAGACAAATTTAGAGAAAAAACCAAATTTTTGGAGGACATCATAAAGAAAGGAATGTGTAAACCAATAAAAGACATTGAACATGTTGATATTTATGATCATACCTCTCCCCCAACTTGATTGGCTAGAAGGATTAACCTCTTGTACCATAATAATGTTGTCCACTATCTGTCTTTTTTCCATAAATCCTCCTTGATTTTTTGAGATAATATTTGGAAGGAGTTTTTCAGCTTATTGGTAATCATTTTTTTCATGATCTTATAATATGTATTGCATAGTAATATTGGTTGGAATCGAGAAAATGTGGATGGATTTACCTCTTTGGGGATTAGGGTAAAAAAAGATGAATTTGTTCCCCCTCCCATTTTGGAAGATCGATGAACATACTGCAACAATCAATTAAATAAAACTTGTGATATTCCAATAGTGTTTGTAAAAATGGATTGAAAACCCATTTAGTCCAGGTGCTTTGTCAGGGAAAGGTACCTAAATGCATCCAATACCTCTTCTTTAGTAATTTCTTGGATTATACTATCATTTTCCTATTGGGAAATTAGGGAGGGAATATTTTCCATCATTTTGTCTGTGTCCTCTCAGTTAGCTCCATACATTTCTATGTACAAATATTCAAAATGAGAGAAGGCCACCTCTTTTATCTTTTCAAATGAACTTAGAGTCACTCCATCTATTGTGGTAATTTCCTTGACATTATTTCTCCATAGTTGAACCCTTTCTTGTTTGTGAAAAAATTGAATGTTTTTGTCTCTTGCTTTCAGCCAAAGAATTCTAGATTTTAACATCCACTTCTCTTCCTTTTCTCTAAGGGCCTTTTAATATTTTTGAAATGTTTGTTTTTCCTCAGCTAGCAACTACTCCATGGAAGAAAATGAAGAAAAATTGGACAATGAACTTCTTATTGTTGTTGGTGCTAGGGTTATTCTTACTTCAAGCTTTTGGACTAATGCAGGATTTGTCAATGGTGCTCTTGGGGTAGTTGAACATATTGTGTATAATCAAGAAACATCCCCTACTAAGCCTCCCACATATGTTTTAGTAAGATTTGATAACTATGTGGGAGTTCCATGGGATGAATTATTCCCTCTAACTATTCATTTCATACCTATTGAAATAGGTAATAATAATAAAAAAACATTGATACTTGCTTGGAGATTAACAATCCATAAGTCTCAGGGACTGACATTAAATAAGGAAACTATTAATATTGGAAATAAAGAGCGACAAGGTCCCACTTTTACTACAATATCTCAAGTTAAAGTTTTGCATGGTATTTTTTTTATAAGTTAGTATCTATATATTACCTGTCATAATCAAGGGAAACATACAATCTGATGGTTCTTAGTTCTAGAGCTTGGACTCCCTCTAAGGGAAACCAATCATTTTTAAGAAAAAATAGGCTATAAACCCATAGACTTTTCCTCAGTTTTGGAGACTAGATTGCCCTGTAGGGAAACCAGTCCATCCCTTTAATCGAAGAAAGATTGTAATCATGAAGACTAGTTTAAAAAGAAAAATGTAACTGTCTAGACACTATATTGCCACACAGGGCATAACCAAAAGAAAACTGACAGATTTGGGATAAATAACTAACAAAAAACTGAAAATAAAAAAATTTGTTTCTAAGGGTCATGGAATTTGGCCCGGAGGCGGTGTCATGTCCTTCAGCAAGATAATCCCCGCATCGCCCACCACAGGCGGAACCGTTGTCGCGGGACTGGCCTCTGGAGAGCAGAATGAGTGAAGAAGGGTAGTCACACACTCTCCCCGGAGATCCATTAAATCCATATTGAATCTCATGTATGCCATATCATGACACAATTCGAAGACCAGGTCGTGCAGAATGTGCACAGAGTCCAAAAGTCGTGCACAATCCTCACATGGTTGGTTGGTCATAGTCAGTATGAGGTTGTGTTGTGCTACTTTCGTGGTTGGCCGAAGGTGCATAACATTCTCTACAAGACATGGCATGTTCGCAACTAGACCGAAGTGGGGTAAAGCCACATCCTTACCAGGCTGAGAGTTTACCATGGAGGGAGGTCGACAATGAAGAGTTGACGGAGAGTGGGGATGTGAAGAAGTGATAGAGGCAGAGGGGATATCTTGAAAAGGCCCAGGAGCAAATCCCAGGGAGTTTCCAAGGCTTTCGAACCATTCCATCGGGAAAGACCAAGGAGAGTGAGGAATTACATGTTCGCTCAGGGCAGTAGAAGACAACGACAAAGAACAACCTCCAGAGTTGTTGGCTTGGGAGGATCCCCTTACTGGTCTGTGCACAATGTGGCCAGAGGAACGGTACCAGGCAGAGTCGCGCTTAGGGCGCCCACACTGGCGGGGCATAACTAGAAAATCAATAGACCATAGGAGAGCAGAGGAAAGCAACTGGTGTTGGGTGAGGACACGGAGTGAACTTAGAAAGTGAGTAGATGGAAGGATAAGAATGCACTTAATATTGTTTTCGTTGATCAAAACTATAAGTGCATGAGGTGACATACATGTTAAGACGACCATTGACATTAAACCCGGAGTGAGGCGAGAGTGAAAAGTAATCGCCAGAAGTACGCAATGGGAATATTTCCCATGGTGGGACAAAATAATATGGGCCTGGGCTTCCATGGTGCGCGCTACGTGGTCGCTCCAAGTCCCATCCTCCCAACCACCACCATTAACTCCCTTTGTTGTGTGACACCCCATCCAGGGAATTTTTGCATGGTATTTGATTTCAACCTCCATTTCCATATGATCAATATGAAAAGATTAAAAAGTGTTCATGTGTGTCTAAGAGAAAAACTAAGGAAGACAGATTGAGATCAATTACTATGTAATATATAAGTTATTTAATATCTTCCTCATATCACTTCTTAATGATATGATGTAGTATATATATGTTATTCAATATATTAATCATTCCATTTTGTTATTATTCAACATTATCATCACTAAAAATTGTTACTTTGTTATTATTCAGATTCATAATGATCTAAATTTCAATGTATCAAGTTCATCTAAAACATATAGATATACATAATGATTATCATCTAAAAATTTCATGCTCTTGCTCGCGACTGGAACCAATGTAGATCCATCTTAAATTTGAATCTATCATGCACCGATAGGGATCAAATCCCTCGAGGTACACACCTTTCCTCAAGTTTTTCACTCTAAAAGGAGGTTTTCACCTCAAGGGGTTTGATCCCTCTCGGTGCATGATAGATCCATAGTTAAGATGGATCTACGCTGGTGTAGGATTTGTGGTGAGCAGTCATCTCCAAGGTGAAATTCTCCTTGATTAGAGAGAGATATGTACTTACTTCTCCTATCTCATTCACCAATGCAATTATAGTAGGTGTCTTGTCAAGCCCGATGGTTGGAGATACCTCATTCATCTCATCCATGCCCATATAAATTGATTTCACGGTTGTTTCATATTAATTGAATACTAAATTATCATTCATGTATTTGCAACGAAAATTGTGGAGAAATATAGTGAAGCACCAATGGATTCAACATGCAAGCTATTGAATATAATATTGGAGGCATTGGGATTGGAATCATATATAGTGATAAAGGATTATGTGAAGATGGACCAGAAAGTGGTGAAAGACTCCTGTCTAAAATGCCCAGATCCAAACATGACATTGAGACTAAAGAAACACAACAATCTAGGAACCATCACTCTTATCCTCCAAGACCAAGTTGGAGACCTCTAGGATACAAAGGACAATGGCCAAAACTAGATCATTGTTGAGCTTATTAATCAAGGAACTCTTGTTGTCAATTTGGGTAATCATATGCATGTAAGTCATATTGAAAATCTTATATCCTTATAGTTTCAACATCTTCAATGTATTGATGGTTTAATCGTATAATGTAATGATACGAGGTGGTAAGGATATAGTGAAGTAGTTAAGGTTCTGGCTGGATCCAACATTCTTAGATCTTTTAAAGCCATCACCCCAAAAAAACCAACTATAATATTTTTAACCACAATTTTTTAAAATTGATAAATCTATTTTACTCCTTAATAAAGAAAAAAATAATGTTTATTTATTTAAATGTACACATTATAATAATAATAATAATAATCTAGTTTATTTTTTCATATATACAAATATATATTTATCAAAATTTAATTAATTATCTTTTAATTAATACTAACCAATTTAATTAATTATCATTTAATTAATACCAAAGATATTTATAACTCATTTTCTTTTCAATACTTATCTATGCTTAATAAATTTATATTAATATTCAATATGAATCTAAAACATATAAATATAAGGTTATAAAGTCTTGGAAAACCATAGCACTATTCAACATATCACTTAAAAGAACAATCATTCTTTTCAACTATCAAAGATCAATTTAATTGACAAACTAAACAAAATATAATTCTACTTACCTATATTTAATTAAAAAATGGTTTTCAATATATATTTTAAAATTAAAAACATATTTAAATCTCAATTTATAGATAATTTTTTAATAAACAAATTTCATATTTTAAAATTTGAAACATATTTAAATCTCCATTTATATATAATTATTTAATAAACAAATTTCATATTTTAAAATTAAAAACATATTTAAATCTCTATTTATAAATAATTGTTTAATAAACAAATTTCAATTTCAATTTATGCA
>ML786475.1:535907-546226 GCA_009831015.1 Picea engelmannii | reverse complement strand
AAAAAAAAAATCTGTTACTCTACTTCAAAATAAGAATTTGAATTTTATTCAATAACTATTGGAATTTATTAGGATTGAATCATCTACTTGGTAAAAGAGTGGTATTTTTTAAGGTTGTCTTCCACATATTTTTGGTTTATCATATGTAAATTATAAGAATAAAATAAATTGATTCTTATATTCAATATTTTTAAAATAAATTGATTCTTATATTCAATATTTTTAAAATAAATTATTAACAACAAAAATGAACATACATTTACTTATCTCTACTCCCTCCATGCAAAAACAAAGAGGTATATGATTAATGCAACTGATAAAAATTTCATCAAGCGAAATGCACGAAACCAATAAATTGCGGAGCTAGTTTACCTGCACAAAGAGCGGAGGAGGACAGGAAGAAATTTCTTGTGAATAGCTAACTTTGGGAATGAGCCGCTTGAGCTCCACAGTGGGTGAAAAATCCACAAAATCATCAATGGCAGAATCTGTGACAGCCTCAACCAGCAGAACCCCCTCACCGTTGCAGTTAATTTCGATACGCCCATCTGGGCTTCCTTTGAGTCTTCCTGCCATGGGATAAAAGGGCACCAGCACCTTACTCAGAGCTTCCTTGAGGATGTCCATTGAAAAGAAATCGGGACTGCCATTGGGTCTGTAGAAATACACAGTTGGAGTATACGTCCTCGGAACAACCTGGTCTACATTTGACGTCCAAAGATCTCGCCGTGGCGTTGGTGCCGCAGGCCGCACCATTTCCAAACTCTTCACTGTAATAATCATAAGAAACGAACGAGCTATTTGGGGGCACAAACACGATCGAACGTTAGATGAAAAGCAAAGTATGTTTACAGATCACCCACAGTTTTGGTAAATACCGAACGTTTGAACGTTTGATTAGAATGGAACACGAGTTCCATTTATAAAAGCATCTACCTAAAGTTTCAGGGATGGACGGACGCTGTGCGATGAAAGGTGGAGGCAGAGTACAGATCAGATAAGAATGGCATTAATGGCTGTCCACTAGACGACAAACATTAATGTCTGAAAATGCAGTTGCAGTTCAGTGTAAAAATAGGAACGTTCACTGCATTTATGAGGGAGTAGGCTAACTGGGTAGCAGTTTTTTTTACTAGTTTGGCTTTTCAATAAAAGAAATTATTTGGTCAAATTTTTAGATTTTCTGGAGTAGTTTGAGTTTAATATAGATCAAAGTTCCATGTATTTCAAAAAAAATTTAGGGTTTTGCTCCATTTTAAACCAATCTAAATGCTNACTAGTTTGGCTTTTCAATAAAAGAAATTATTTGGTCAAATTTTTAGATTTTCTGGAGTAGTTTGAGTTTAATATAGATCAAAGTTCCATGTATTTCAAAAAAAATTTAGGGTTTTGCTCCATTTTAAACCAATCTAAATGCTTAAAAAATTTATCAAAATTTTGGATTAGCTAAAATTTAAAAGAAAATCCAAAAAAAACCTAAAAAAAAAAGAGTGACTCTGGAGTTAACCCTAACCCTAAGTTTTAAGAAATAAATGTTTGACACTACACTCGTCATCTTCACGAGACGTGTACGATTATATTCCATTCGCTCGAAATGTTACAAGTGCAGTCACATGTCATTACATGTCATTAAATCTGAAGAGTTGTGCCGTGATGGCAAATTCTGCATTAAATTGCACACGACGAAGTTGTGTATCGGGAAGACCAAGAATTTGGGAATAAAATTAAATCTGAAGAGTTGTGCCGGTGTGATTGCAAATTCTGCGTTTATACTCCATTCGCTCTCGAAATGTTATAAGTGCATTCACTTGTCATTAAATCTGAAGAGTTGTGCCGTGATGGCAAATTCTGCATGAAGTCGCAAGTTGCAACGGACGAAGTTGTGTATCGGGGAAGCCCAAGAAACTTCTGCATTAGTTGCAACGGACGAAGTTGTGTATCGAGGAAGCCCAATAATTTGTGAATAACATTAAATCTGAAGAGTTGTGCCGTGATGGCAAATTATTCATTAAATTACACCCGACGAAGTTGTGTATGATGTATCGGGGAAGACTACGAAGTTGTGAATAACAGATAGCCAACTTCTCTCCCGCGGACAAATGTCTTACCGTTGAAAAGAGCAACAGGGCAGGTGTCAGCAATCACTTCAAATGCCAGGTGCCAGGTGCCAGCAGGTGCGTTGAAAAGAGCAACAGGACAGAGGCAATTAGTTAGTCAGGCACCCTATGCCACAATATGTATGTATAGACAAATGTAATTAATTGGTTAAAACATGCAGGGGTAGGGTATGTATATCTCCGTAAACTTTAGCAGTCAAATAGCTGTGGGTAGGGGTCTCCTGTCCCATAAATAAGGAGGTTTCATACACCAATTTGATGTCTCTTATAACATGCCATTAAAATTAGCATATTCTAAATATGAGATTTTTGAAAATTTTCAGATTCTGTTTTTTTCATCAGATATTCAAAAAAATGGATGGAATTGTAGATATTTGAGTTGTTGAGATTGCAAAATCTAAGTGGATGAGAGGTTTTTCACTGCGCTTGATTTCAACAACAATTGGATAGTTGATTCTAATGATAGTAGCCCTGAAAAGTCAAAAAAGTCTAATAGATATAGATAGACTGCTCCATTAAAATTGAACTAGCTTAGTCTAAGTATTAGATATTTTGAACATTTTCCTGTTTGTTTTTACATCAGTTTTCTCAGCAAAAATTTGAAAGAATGGATGGAATTGCACACATCAGTCTTTGAGATTGCTCAATCTAGTAGAGGTTTTTCAGGGCACTAGATCCATTTATGCATTCAAAACTGCAATTCAAACAATGAGAAATTGCAATTTCACCAACAATTGGATCGTTGGATTCCAATGATAATTGACCTAAAAAGTAAAAACAATCTAATAGATAAAGTAGTCCAAGTGGAACCCTTTAGAGTAAGCCTATATTATGTAAAACATTATTTTGTTTTGTATAATATTTCCCCATCTCCATCATTATATGATGGGAGGATATTATACTATGTAAAACATTTGCATAATATCCACCCAGCCATATGAAGTTTGGGGTGGAATATCCACTTTCACCATTATATGTTTTGTATAATGTGGAGGTGGAAAATATATTATACAAAATGTTATTATGTTTAGCATAATATCTTCACCCACCCCCACTATATGATAATGCACAATATCTCCCTGCACCTCATTATGCATGATCATCCACTGTAGCTAAGATACAATCTATGCTCAAAAAATCTTAAGAATCATGTATCCCAATTGACCATTTAAGGTCTTGGAATTAGCAAGTTGTTTGATTTTTTTTTGCAGAATGAGTAGATATAGAGACATAATACGAGGACACATAGAATATATGAGAAATGAATGTTTTATATTAAACAAATGTTTACAAGATGAGCAAGATGCTATGAGAAATGGATGTTTTATATTAAAAAAATGTTTACAAGATGAGCAAGATGCTAGACTTACAGACTTCACTTAGAATGACATAGAGAACATACAGAAGGGTGCTCAAAGGATAGACTCCTAGAGTTCCAACCACTTTAGGTTCTCACAAAGAAAAATTGTCTCTGTGTGCATGCTTCTTAGAACTACATATAGACTGAAACTCTCATATTTCTCCAAAACCCCTCGATGCTCAAATCTAAATCTGGAGATGCTTCTTTTGACTGCTAAGATCTCTTTATGGCTGGAAGGGTGTCTTGTTTCAACATATTTAAATGTACCAAATGAATACATGAGAATTTCTTCCTTGTCAATCTATGGAAGCTAAGATACAATGTCTGCTCAAAAGAACCTAAGCAGCGCTTGTAATCCAGCATCATGTATCATATTTGACCATTTGAGGTCTTAGGATTGGAAAATTGTTTGGTACTTTGTGCAGAATGAGCAGATACAAAGACATAATATGAGAACCAATAGAATATATGAGAAATGGATATTTTATATTAAGAAAATGTTTACAAGATGAGCAGGAGGATCAACTTATAGACTTCACTTAGAATGACATGGAGCATAGTCAGGAGGGTGCTCAGAGGACAAACTTCTAGAGTTCTGGTCACTTTAGGTTCTCATAGAGAAAAAAGGTCTCTATGTGTAGGATTCTTAGAACTACCGATAGACTCGGACTCTTAGATTTCTCCAAAACTCCTCGATGCCAAATGAGAAGAGGAGTAACTTATTTATAGTTTTTTACAATCCATAGCTGGTGATGAGGAGTGGATAGTATGTCGTAAAATATAGTTGGCGTGCAGGCCTCTGCCAAAAGAGATTCCTTCACTAGGTATAAAAAACAAAGGCATGCAGGTCCGAACACAGACAAATGGATGACAAACTTTTATAGGGCAAATATTTCTATAGAACCAGGTTAGTCATGAAAAATGACTAATTATCTCATCCCTTAAAGGCTAGGCTAGTTCATGGACTCTAAGACTTGTCATAACTTCATGTACAAGAATCAAGATCCACCATGCTTCAATGAAGACTTTATGCATGTAGTTGATGGATATTTGGATATGCCAAGTGTAAATATCTTGTGTCAAACATGTCATCCATGTGAGGGTCAAGAACAATGTGGTTAGGATCCATAGGAGGTAAGATACAAAACCCTTGACGAAAGGGTGAACTCTAATGTTTTCCTATACCAAATTCTTGTAGAAACTTTGAGTCAAACCGAGAGGAAGCATGCCACCATTTTTCACCACTAAAAAGATCTTTGACTATGAAGTCCATGTTGATGCAAAGGAAATAAACTTTAAAATAGTACCAATGGTAATTTTTTGTTCCTTCGTATAAATCTGTGCTAATTTCCATGTATTTTTTTTATGTAACGTAACCCAACTCAACTCGGGCCCATTACATGTGAAATTTCACACAAAACAAATTTGTCTACTAATTAATCAACTTAGCTTACCATCAGTCATACATAGAATTAATACACAATGGAATAAACTATAAATGTAACACAGAACAAGATAAACACTTATTTTTTCAGAATAGTTGTGCAACCAGCTGCTTGGGACGAACGTTCCACCCAACCATAGACTTGATCTTTCATATATCAACAACAAGTCACCCTCAAGATGTGGCTAGGAATCCACAAAAGAGAGTGTCTCTCATTGCCCACCCACAGCTTAGATAATCCCACATCCCACTGGTATTCACCTACATCTATCTTGATTTTCCACTAGCTCTCTTCCTCTCGACCTTCCCAACCCAAGGAATTTACCCCTTCATTGCTCTTAGTCCATCGTGAATCCCATTCATTTATTAAGGTCTCTCTAGCGTAGGTAACCAGGAATATCACAATTGGGAAAATCAAGGGAACTCGATGCTAGGAAAACTACCAAAAAACAAAACAACAAGAAGCTTGTTTCTCTAGTGCAACTCACACACGAGAGTTCATTCTTTAGGCCTGACAACCTAGTTCTTTTGCAAGCATGGCAACTTTTCTCTTCTACAAACATGACAACTTTCTTCTTCAGTTTTTAGCTCCAAAAACACTCCAAAATTCACCCTCCATCGTTGCTCCAACTCCAACACGCTTATTCCTTGTTCTTTGCTTGCTCTCATGCAAAAATGTGACTGTCTAAAACTATTGTCCCTGCCCATACATTTTTTCTCCTCTTTGTTGTTTTATTGACTTACACTATCTCCCAAGCCGATTATTCTTCATATCAATCCTCAATAACTATGGGATGTGACTGATTACAACCACCTTATTATAGATATTCAATGATTGGGTTCTTCCACACTCAAGGGAAATCAAAAGGTTCACCCAAAGAATTAAAAACAAGAAAAATATTTTCGGAATAAAACCCCCTTTCTAGACCCCTCCTCTCTTGTGAATTAATCAACCCCCATCTTTGTCCATGTCCTCCAACAACTAGCATCACTTTTTATTTATTAAAATTTAGAAATACATTTTTCATATTACATTGCTTGGCCTTAGCCCTTCATTATGTCTACATTAAACATTAATTAAATTGGGGATTATAGTGAAGATGTTACATTTGAAGTCCTTAAAGATATGGATTAGTACATGGTGAGAAGATAGATAAAGATATGGAAAACCATGAAGTTACTCAGTGTGATGTGATTATTGAACAATCAAATACAATCCATAGCAACCCTCTATATTTAATAAGCTTTATAATCTCATAGAGATCACCAACTTTCTCATCTGCTATCAAGACATTCTAAAATTGTTTGACCAATGTGGGGCACATGGTCCAAAACATGTATAGAGAAATCACAAGACCTTACAAAATATCTATAATTATGTTATAAATCATAACTAAATGACCAATTTTCTAAAATTGTAGCAAACTTTGGCATTTTTTTATTATTTTTACTTTTCTAAAATTCTTGTTAACTCTAGACTTTATTTTATTGTTTTTAGAAAATAAAAAATAATTACTTGCAGACTTCACTTGAATCTAGTTCTCTTGTGTATAAACTTCATCTATTTACTTGTTTACCCTTTTCATCTAAGCTTATGGTTTTCATAGTTTCTTCTTTGGTTAATAAATTGGCCATACTATTTTCCTTGCCAAGTTTATATTGGATTTTGAAATCATATCCATCTAGCCATAGGCTCCATTTGAAAATTATGTTGTTGTCGTTCTCTATTAGTCTTTAATTTTTTAACATTCCTTCCATATGTTTCAGATTTGTGTGGATCATGAATTTGACATGTTTTAGAAAGAATTTAAATCTTGATATGCTTCTTTTGACTGTTAAGATCTCTTTATGGATGGAAGGATATCTTGTTTCAGCATCTTTAAATGTATCGGATGAGTACATGTAGATTTATTCCTTACCATTCTTGGTTTGAATTAGAACACCAAATCAGTTGATATCAGAAGCATTGGTCTCTAATATGTAAGGAAGCCCTTCTTTTGGAAACTTTAGTGTAGGCAGATTTGAATCTTTTATTTTATTCTAGAGACTATTGTTGTCATTTCTAAAGTCTAGGCATGATATTATTTCTTTAATATTTTATACTAACATGTTTCATTTTCAGCTTGTCCCTTATAAAAGTACCTGACATAGTTTTAGGCTCCTACGAACCTCTGAATTTTTCTTTGTCTCCTATCTCATTAAGGAAAGAAACAAGATTTGTTAGTACATGGGGATACAACTGGATCTTTCCTTCTGAGGTTATCAGACCAAGAAACTCTATTTTGGTATTTTCTATCTCCATTTTTTATCAGATAAAACTAACACTTGTTTATAAACTCTTTGGTAAAATTGTTCTAAATGTTCAACATGTTCTTTGAAATATTTTGAACATATAAGAAGACTATATATATAGATTATAATAAAGTCTAAATCATTGAAGATATCCTCCATCCATGTCTAAAAATATGATGGAGCATTCTTCAGGCCAAATGGCATAACCTGCCATTGATATTGGTCATAAGGAACAACAAATGCAATTTTAAATCTATCCTTGAACTTTATTCCTACTTGCCAAAATCCACTCTTAAGGTCAAATTTACTAAATACATTACATCCCTTGATTTTTTATAATAGCAACTCTTTATTTGGGATGAGATACCTGAGTGGTAATAAGGATTTACTCAACTTCTTAATATTAATAACCATCCTTGTCTTACCTCATTTTTTTCTGAATGTTTGTTGACATAAAAGGTTGACATAAAAGGTTGGGGAAGCCCAAGGGCTTCTTTTTTCTATCAACTTCTTCTCCAATATATCTTGGATTTCTTGCTTGCAGTATGCATGCTCTTGTAGAGACATTGGTGTGGTTGTTGCTTTCTGAGGAACTCCCTTGAAGTCATATGTATAAGGTAATTATAGAAAGTAATATTCTATTGACCAAAAATCATTTGGGATTTCTACAGTACATTGTATCTTCAACTTCTATACAAGAGAATTTAGGACTATGTCCACCTACAAATTAACATTTTTTATCATTTTCTGGATTTTGAACAATTATTCTATTGATTCTTCATACTAATAAATGCAAATAGTTGTGTTAAGTATCTTCGTCTAGTTTGTGTTCTTACTAGGTGTTTTGATAAGAACTTCTCTTGTTTTCATAGTGATATGTCCTTTCCCAAGAGTGAAAGGAAGACATTCTGCAACAGTGTCTTGTCCTATGAGCATATTCGGACCAGAGTTATATTCATAAAACTCAACCAGACATTTCATTCCATTTATAAAATTTGGGAAGCCTTTAGAATACTTCTTGATATCAATAATTTCATTGTTTATGGCTTTGACTTTTCTTTGTATTGGATCCCACTAGTAGCAAGGAATTGCTCCTGATTTAGCACATGATACCATGGATCCTATATCTATTACGACATCCAACTTATAAGTTTTATATCCTTTGGTCTTGATCTCGACATTGATTACAACTATATCTTTAAGTCCTTTGATTTATGGATAGAGTGGAGTTGTAGCAATCAAATCTTGTTTTACTTCTTCAATAGCTAATTCTTGGAATTATTCTTTTTCAATAGGAGTTGTTTCCTGCAATTCTCTTTCTAGGTCTTCATTAGAATAAGTCTCCCTTTTTTCTTCTAATATTTGCAATCTTTATTTGTCTTTGTGGAGATCTTTTCCCATTTGTCTTAATAAATAATTTTTGGCTTTGATGTCTTGTTGAAGATGACTTATCTCCTTCTATCTTTGTTGTTGTCTCTGTGCATGTGTAGGAAAGGGATTTTGGGAGATTATTTTAGCAGGATTATATTTAGAGTATTTAGCTTAAAATGCTTGTTTGGAAGAAGTAGTTATATTCTATTCATGATAAATTAGAAGGGAAAGAGGAACTATAAGGGATAAAGGATACACCACATTTTCGCAATGGTGTTGAGAACAAAGGTAATCTATCTAAGCAGATATAGTATGCTAGCAATGAATGTCCCAAATAGGAATAGAGGTTAGTTGACGAGTTAGGGAAGAAACAATGTCATATGTAGTAGAAGAAGATGAGGTCATGATATTCAAACAAAGAAAATATATATCTTGTTCAGAATCAGAGGAGGAACAAGAGGGAGATGAAGGAGGTGAATTATTAGAACTAGAATAATCTAAAGAATATATAACATCTTGGTCAGAATCAAAACATTGATCCCATAAATTAGGGTCTAGAGATGAAGAGAAAATCTCAAGTATATTCATACCTTTCTTTGAGTGTTTGCTGGGAAATTTATTATCCCAATGACTAGGTTGACAACAAATGTATCACTTGCTAGTCTTCCTAGCACTGGATCTCTTTTTGAAAGAGATTATTTTCTTAAATGATTGTATATATTTTCCATATGTATACTTAGAATGGTTGAAATCCTTCTTCTTGTTGGAGCATGTACATGAAGCAAGAGTTTTTTGTTTCTTCTTTTTGTAATAGCCATAATCATATGCTTCTCTAAAATTATTACAGAGTGGTTGATTAATCATTCTAGAATGCTTCTTCAATTGTTTAGAAGATTTGAACTTTACAAAAACATCCAATAGTGTTTTTTCTATCCCCTGATGAAAACCTGCAACAAAATAATCTTCAATTTTCTTACTGGGCTCTTCAAATATTTTCCTAACCAATTCAGGAATTGTTCCTAGAAAAGATGCAACATAGTATATTTTCAATGCAAGGTTGTTTCCGTCTCCAGAATTGTACAATAATTCTTTCATGAATGGCAGATCACATAATTTCTAAGAAAGGAGCATATTTGCATAATCTTCTTTATCCAACTTGATATCATCATAGATTTCCTTTATTGCAACTTGAATCAAATCATGAATTGGATCCAATGAACCTAGATGAGTTCCTTCCCTTAACATGTTATCTCTTTCACCTTGAGTTAATTGTGCCCACCAATGAGAAAGGTGACCTCTAAATACCCATGTTAGCCTAGTGGCTAATGTAGCATAGGATAATTGATTTTTGGATAAGGCTCTTTGGGTTCTAGCCCACCCTTCCCAAGCATGGAGTGCCTTCATAATTTCAAGGGTGATTTATAGTTAAAATCAGATATAGGTCCCGCATCAGTAAGAGTAGTGATTCTAGGATAATTTTGATCTAACTCATCAAGAAGTTTACATCTCTTATGAGAGGAGGAGGATGCAAAAGGATTCTCTACAAATGGATCTGCGAAGTGAATATTTTTTATTTCTTCTTCATGTTATTTTGTATTTCTATGGATTCTAGAATTGTATTTTGTATTCTTAGAGACAACCTTCACATAAAGTATTTTACGTTTGATTTCATACCATTTTTTAGGTAAGATAGAAACAATCTTTTGACTCTTGGCCAATTGGGCTTGTTTATTTA
>ML786475.1:512942-535857 GCA_009831015.1 Picea engelmannii | reverse complement strand
GGGGGGGGGAGGATAAAATGTTCTTTGATTTCTTTAGTAGAGGATTCCATCTCATCAATCATGGAAAATAATGTAGAGGGCATAGTGCCTATAGATAGTACACCCCTAGTAGAATGCAAGGGGGTTAAGTGATTCTTAATAGACAATACACCCATTAAAATGTCATCTACATTTTGGTAAAAGCATGTTATTCGATAGATGGCATAGTTAAGTTGTTTCTATTATGTAGTCAAATTTTCTTGATCTTTATTGTAGACTAGAAATTTCATCTCAATAGTGAGATTTTGTTTTTCTAATGTCAATTTAGTATTGTTTAGAGGTAATCCTCTATCATTTAATCTTTTAGTACCACTTTCTGATTTATTTTTTTTGGGAAGGCTTGGCCTTATCATGTGTATCTCTAATTCATTAGATTTTATACAATATTTGTAGTCTATAATTGGTCTGCTAGTTTATTCAAAACTATTTGTGCACACACGATCATCCATCTGATGATTCTAATAGTATTTTTTTTGTTTTCTCCTGACATCAAGTATTTGTTATTTATATTGTGGATAGTTAATCTAACTTCCTTGATGTGGAAATTTTTCTATAGAAGTTCATCTATTGACTGGTCTAGAAGTGTAAGCACCAAGAAATGAAGTGATTCTAGACAATCTAATCACCTGTTCTCCTAAGAAAAAAGTTACTATTGATATTCTTCTTGGCTCCATGGGATTTTCTTCAATAGAAAATATTGTGTATTCTTGGTTCCATTCAAGAGGTAAGGAGATGGGTGCAAAAGCTAGAATAATTGGATGGACATTTCCTTCACCAAGAACCATGGTTTTGTCTGTGCAAGAGGCAACATATTTAACCAAGGGTGGAAGAGTAGTTGTGACATAGTGAAGGCATATGCAGGTATGTGGTTGACTAATATGTGATTGATTAGCCATATTAAATATGTTGAGTTGGATATTGTAATATACCTAGGGAGGTAATCTGGTGGGAAATATGGGAGGTACACAATGAGAATAGGGTCTTGTATTATTAGTGGAGGCCATTCAATGTAAGGTGGACTAGGTCCACCATGGTATTAAATAAGGCCCACTATGGCAGTTACATGTAATAAATGGGTAGTTAGATATAATAAATGGGATTTCTATAAGATACCTTATCTAGAATGTTTCTAGGAGATAGAGAATGCTATATAAGGAAGTGTAAGCAATGTAATTGGCATGGAGAAGAATATTGTTGGTGTACAAGAAAGTATTTCTTGAGGATTTTTATCCTTCCGTAAGGATTTAATATATGGTGTTACCCTACCTCAAGGGTTTTCTCTATATTTCTTGTGTTCATGGTTATGGTGAATGGTTTTGGTATTTATTCTTGTTATTGTCTAAGTATATTTTCCAATCTAGTATTGGTATACAACATTTGGTATTAGAGCTCTTTCCTTGGGCAAGAAGAGAAAAATTTTGGGTTATTTTTGCAGAATTATTTTTAAGAAAAAAGGGGGTGGTGCACTTCAGGCTCATATCTTAGACTTCTTGTTCATACTTTTCAGAAGGTAATTGGATATTTGGATTCCTTTCAGAAAAATACCCAATTTCAAAAAACAAATCACCCAAAACAGAGTCTGGGAAGTAAAGTTATGAGCATTTTACATTCGGTAGTTTTTCATGATTTTTCCAGAAAAAACCGTGATTTTTCGTAATAAGTTGTTTTTTAAAACCCTAGTTTTGTTGCATATTTCTTCCAAGAAAGATGTATTTTATTGGAAAAGATGATGGTCCTAGTATTGAAGAATATATAAAAAAATATAATGTCATCATGTTACCTATGGCGAGTTGGGTTATAGATAAATTTAAGGGATAATGCTAGCGCATGGTGGAATTGACTTAATGCTAAAGAGATTCTTGCACTTTCAAATAAAGAATATGAAAATTTATTTTTAGACAAGTAATCTTGTGCCAGTAGTAAGGATAAAGAATGCACCAAGGATTTATTTTCAAGTGGAAAATCTATATTACAGGTTCATGGTTGTATTCATAAAGAAAATTTCATTGTTTCTATTAACCCTAGTTGCCAACAAAATTTTATCAATATTCACTTGGTTAATAGATTGCAAGTTCCTACAAAGCATATTCACAACACACAGATTGAGGGGGAAAATGTTCAAATTTTTAAAGATCTGAAGATTACCATGGATAAATATGTGTTGCATTCATACTTTTATGTTATAGATATGGGTGAGGTGGATATTGTTTTGGGATATCCTTGGATGGATTCAAGTGGTATAGTTAATATTAATGTGCAAAAGAAGTTTCTAAATATTTGGTACAAGAAAAAGAAAATTACATTGCAAGATGTGTCTCTTAGTATGCAAGAAGTGCCTATGGGGGAAGGTAAATAAGTTATTGCAGAGTCTGGAACTGAATCATAGGTAGAGTCTACAGTACGAGATGAAGTGAATCCAGATGAAGGACACAATAAAGAAACTAAGGGGATCATTGACTCAAAGGAACTATGTGTTGCATATTTGAAGAAAAAAGAACAGATTCCTACAGTCGTGGTATATCGTCATCCACATCATATCGAGAAACAACGTCATCGAGACATTGGCATGAGAATCCACACACTTATGCACCAGTGGGGAACCAAAAATGCAACCAATCAAGTGGTGCATGGAGGCCTACCCACACTACAGGAAGACATCAGGATCAAGAACCAAGTCCAAGGAAACATTGGCACACTACAGAGCACGCTCAGGGTGGTAAGGTAGTAGTTGGACATCGTGTTCGTCTTCCATTAGGATGGATAGATGGTCATACTTGGTACCAGTTGGCTACAATTCTCAGTTGGTCATATTGTATGGTCTCTTCTCATGTTTCAGGGACGAAACATGCTTAATGGGGGTGGAATGTAATATACCTAGGGAGGTAATATGGGGGGTAATATGGGAGGTACCCAATGAGAATGGGTTCATGTATTATTAGTGTAGGCCATTCAATGTAAGGTGGACTAGGTCCACCATGGTATTAAATAACACCCACTATGGTAGTTACATGTAATAAATGGGTAGTTAGACATAATAAATGGTCTTTCTAGAAGATACCTTCGCTAGAATGTTCCTAGAAGATAGAGAATGTTATATAAGGAAGTGTAAGAAATGTATTTGGCATGGAGAAGAATATTGTTGATGTATAAGCAAGTATTTCTTGAGGAGTTTATCTGTCTATAAGGATTAATATATGGTGTTACCCTACCTTGAGGGTTTTCTCTTTATTTATTGTGTTCATGGTTATGGTGAATGGTTTTGGTGTTTATTCTTGTTATTGCCTAAGTATATGTGTAGATCTAGTATTGGTATACAACAGATATAGGCTTGTAGACAGGTATTGATATGAGGATCAGTCAAACTCAGACTAATTTTAGGAAATATAGAAGTCCTTATAGGATTTTTATGAAGTAGGGATTCAAAACCAGCTAATCATAGAATCCTCAAAATTGAGATGTCGAGTCCATTATACAACAAAGGCTTGAAATTGGTAATCCTAGATGAACTAAAGAATTGATAGCAAATTCTATGAGACCAACTTGAGTGTATTGATATCCCTTTTTAATACCAAATGTTATATCTTCAGTTTTGATCAAAGGCACCTGGTAAGCATATTTTTGGAGGGATATAAGGATTATAGTGAATGTGTATCAGATTCTTTGCAAAGATTTAAAATAAAAATAAAAACTTGGTTTTGTAAATTTTTGACATAGGGACGTTTGGCATGCACCAATTAAATGAAGCAGAAAATTATGTACTATCTACAATAGTACTATTTTGAGCATTTTCAGAAATAATAGCTTCGTCATAAATTTGTCCCAAAGCCATAGTGATTAAACAATTATTGATATTTGTAGAAGATTACTTCAAAACCAAGTAAGGAGAGTTACAGAGGAAAGTACCCTACTAATATCTATAATTATCAGAATTTCTCTAACAAATGGCTCTTCCCGACCTTAATGAGCTACAAATTCCACAACAACTGAGTTATACCTCTCTACAACTTGATCTCAATGGTCTTAGTTTCTTCATATTCCATAGAATACACTGATTCTCTACAACCTGATGGCTCTAATATCGACCAAATTTATGACAGATGGATATGGATTTTAATAGTCTAAGGTGTGCTTAATATCGATTTTAACTTACCATTAAAATTAAACCCTTTCGAGTAGACCTGGAATTTAAGAGGGTGCATGAGATATTATACAAAAACATTATTATGTTTTTCATAATAAAATCCCCACCTCCATCCTCATATGGTGAGGGAAGATATTATATTATGTTTTGCATAATATATTCCCCTAGGGATATTATACAGAACATTATTCCCCACCATATGAGGGTTGGGGATATTATGCAAAACATTATAATTTTTTTCATAATATCCACCCCACCATATGAGGGTGGGGATGGAATATCTACCCCCACCATTATTATGTTTTTTTAAGGTATTTGACTAGATGGGCGTGAAGACCTTCGCCCAAGTCCTCAAGGAGACAAAACTTGTTGTTTTTGTGGCACCCAAGTTGGGCAAGTGGATGCCTTGGGCATGCGAATGCACCAAGGGTATTTCCCAAGTACGAAGTGACCTAGAGATTGGGGTGCACTAACATGATGGGTGCACCAAGGTTGGGCGCATCGGTCCCAAGGGGCACAATGGTTGACGAGTACATTAGTTCGTTTGGGTGACCGGGTCTGTGAAGGGGAACGACAATTCGTTTGAGTGAACAGGTCCACGAAGGGGTTCGAAATTCCCTTGGAAACATGGGTTGGCGAAGGGGCATGACACCCCTAAAGGACGTGAAGGTTCATGATAGTGACCTTTGGATTCCCTATAAGAGAATAAGGGTGCACAACCAAGGAAGGAAGATTTGGAAGACAACGAGAGCAAGAAGGGATTTGTGGTTCTGAGGTAGACGAAGAGGGAAAGCTCCCTCTAGGAGCCAAGTCACTCCACATGGAAGCACTTGTGCTTCCTTGAGTTAGATTCATTGGATAGAGCTAGGAGAAATTCTCTTTGGTTGGTTTTGGTGAAGTTTGGAAACACATGTCTATTAGAGGCATGTGTGAGGAAAACCCGAAGTCTGTGAAGTTTGCAAAAATGAAGAGATAGAAAGTTTGCATTTGTGGGCACGTTTGAGGTGCACAACAAGAGGTTGCGAAGATGGTTATGATAGGGAGTCTTGGTGACGAATCTATGTATGAGTGTGTTGGTGAGGTGAGGTGAGTCGTGTGACTCTACCAAGTTGTAAATCGAGCCAGTAGTGCTCATGTTGTAATTGTTTTGTAATAAAAAAATACTTAGTTGGGTCTTAGGCACGGTTCATGCCTCCCCCACTATATCTATGTTTCTCATGTCTATTTTGTTGTTTTTTTGTTGTATTTTCATGTTCATAGATGTATGCTTAAGTATGACTAAGTGTTAAAGTTGTTAACAATTGTTTAAATATACAAGAGTTGCACTAGAGTAGGAGTGTGACTTGTCAGTAGCCTAGAACGGAGTATGGGTATGCTCTAGGTGAAGAGACATAGTCTAGATGGAGTATCCTTGGTATTTCCAAGCATCCAAGTGAGAAACATTGTGGTGTTTCATTCCCTCAATAGGTGCGTGATCATAAGGAACATTGTGGGGACGTGACATATGGTATCAGAGCTTGGAGCACGCTCTACTACTGCAATGGTGATAGTGGATATGGCACAACATGAAGGAAATTTGTAGCAAAGGTGGTTCAGTGGGAACATTCACAAACTTGGTGAATGATTCAGTGCAACGAACTTGTTCAATGCATAATTTGCATCAGACTTATGACATAGGTTCTATTGACAGTGCGATGGGAAGGTTGAGCTAGGTGCACACCTAGTGCAGATTAAGAGCATAGTTTGTGGTGAAACGAAGCACTTGGACAGAGTGGGTGACCACAAAATTCATTGCAAATTTCATCACAATACTTGTCACAGAATCGATCATAGAGGTAGACTTGGTTGGTTTGATTCACGACGGAAGTCAATGCTAGACTTGTTGTGCACACCTTGGAGAGACCAAGTGCATAGTTCGTTGGGTGAACCGAGAAATTGGGAAAGGAATGTGAATGTGGGATTTGTTGCATGAATTATCACATAGATAATCGTAGAAGTGGTCACAGAAGAAAAATGTAGAGGGTGATCGCATAAGTGATTGCAAAAGAGAGCAGTTCTAGGTTGCAGTAAGGTCAAGCACTTGGGTTCATCCGATGACTTGGGATGACCTAGAGAAGCTTCACAACAAGTAGTTGGTTGAGCATGTTTCCATCATAAAGTCTTCATGTCGTGCATCGCCAAGAACAATAGTTGAGTTGAGATGGGTTGTTGGTGGGTTGACCACAACCTTTGGATGAGGTAGACCTTTGCAGAGTTACAGTAATTGGTTAGTAGCAATATGAATTGACAATCGGAAATTGGGTGCATGGTGCTTTGAAGAAGAAGTAGTCAAGGTCTGGAGATGGAAAGAAATTGGACATGGGTTTGATTGTTTGCATGTGAAGTTTGGAACTTAGATGAATTTATGAAGTGGATGGTTGGACTTAGCCTTGTATCGTAGCAAAGTTCTTGCAGGCTTCTGGATTTGTAGATGGTGATTGAGGGTAGTTCATGTAGAGAGTCAGTTGCTTGGGAAAGAAGAGGTCCAAGGCAACATAATTAAAACATGGTTGCAATGAAGGATGTCATTTTGAAAGGTACTGTCAGTTTTGATTTCTTGCATCTCCTAAGTGTTTGTAGTGAGTTCTTTGAAGGGAAGTTGGATGAATTGGTGGTTCAAGTACAATATGTTTCCATGGTGAGAACCGACAAACTTGAAGGTGATTCAAGTGGTGTAGATTTTAAGAAGTCTTGCAGTAGTTTGGGACGCCTTGGTTGGGAGAATAAAAGGATATCTTACAAGTGACCTACTTGTACGAGTCATGTGGTGGGCTTAGGAATATTTGGATGCATTCGTGGAGATGGCTTGAGGAAGCTTCCTAAATCTTTGATGAGATGCATCATACTAGTCATTGTAGTGAAGTAGGAAGTGAATTCTAGGCGTGTCAAGTTGAGAGGATGGATGAGGCACCCTCGTGTTTGGTGCCTTATCCAAATTCGTTGGGTCATGATATGACTTAATAGTCACGATGATAGTGCCAGATTTTGTACGCTTACAGGAGGTGCAAGGCAGTTTCATTCCAGGAGATGGATGGAGTCAGTAAGAAAATTGACCAATAATTGTTGGCAGTCAACCTAAATGGACATAATCTAGACCAGTGACTTGGGTAGTGTTCACTCACCTTTGGTATGGGACATTGGATGAGGCAGAGTGCACCTTGGCCACTTGCGGATAATTCTGCGATGACTCAGAGATCCAGTGAGGGTCATTGGTTGGAGTTGGCATAGTATTGGTTCAAACATGCATAAGGCATGGAAGTTTTTTGAATTGACTCATTCTACTTGGAACACTTTGGAAATTTCATTGGTACTTTTGAGGAGTGAGGCCACATTGGCCACACTCATCGCAGATATTGAGTTGTGTAAATGTGACTTAACAAGAGGAGGTGAATTGAGACATTCCTTTGTTTGGAGAATTGTGTGGATAGGAAGATTGCAACGTGAAGAAATTACTTGGAAATGAGTGTTTCTCTTGCTTTGGGGGAGCATGGTTGAGAGTGAATCCTAGCCATTCCAAGGTATAGAGATGCATATGCAACAATATGGTCGAGTGATGAAGTAGTGAGGCAAAGGCATTCTAGATGTCTAGTTCTTGGGGAAGATTAGCTAATAGTGTCATGAGATGGATAGTGAAGTCAATTTGTCGCAAATGAATTTATTTTGGGGATATGTATAGTGCAACGAGGTGAGGTGAGACCTTTCCTTGGTATGATATTGTTGTGAGGATGAACCAAATTGTGAAAGGAGATGACCAGTTTGTGCATGAGGGTGTGTAGTCTCAAGGAGTGTAACTATTGGACTAGCCATTCAACTAGTTCATGACTTGGGTGAGAAAAATAGAATGACAAGGGGGTCAAGAGCACAGACACACCAGTAGGTTCAAAGTGAAAAACTTAGACATTGCAAAATATCTCCTTGTCGAAGGCTAGACAATGGAAGCAATAGTGAGGAAAGGATGCACACTTGAATTAGTCTTTAGAGTTGGAAAGAATGACGAAGAAGCGACAGAAAAGACTAAGTTCAGGCATGGGGAGGCACATCTCAAGACTTGTAAGAGAGAGTTGGATTGATCACCCAAATAGTAAAGGACTTGAGACGTGCAATGTGTGGAGACATGGCAGAGTTGGTTGAAGTATGGGCACAACAACAAGATCACAAGAGTTCAACAATTAGGAGAAATTTTGAAGTGAAATGGGCAACAGTTGGTTGTAGCATAAAATGATAACAACAATAGAACCAAAACGAAGCAACATTGAAATGAGAGTGCAGTAGATTTAGGTGACATTCATCCTTGGATTTGGTTGAAGTGATCGCATTGACTCAGGAAACAGATCGTCCAGAGTTGGGTGAAATACAATTTGGTTTGTGGAAACTTGGGGTTTCCACTTTGCAAGGAAACTTGGGGTTTTCACTTTGGCAGAATTTGGGGTTTCCAGTTGGCACGAAACTTGGGGTTTCCAACAGAATTAGTTGCAGTGGAGGTAGGAGTTCGGGTGAAGACTTGGAGATCGCATATTTTATGCATGTTTCCAAGGATGGAAATGACTTTAGGTGTGGGAGGATGTAAGGTTTTCGACTAGATGGATGCGGAGACCTTTACCCAAGTCCTCAAGGAGACAAAATTTTGGGTTGCTCCAAAACCCAAGTCGGGAAAGTGGATGTCGTGGGCATGTGGACATGCCAAGGGGCTTGCCCAAGTATCAAGAGACCAAGAAATTGGGGTGCATCAACATGAGGGGCACACCACAGTTGGGCATGTTGGTCCAAGGGAGCACAACAATTAACAAGTGCATGGGTTTGTTTGGGTGACTGGGTCTATGATGAGGCATGATGATTCGTTTGGGCAACCAGGTCCACGAAGGGGAGAGAAAATTCGTTTGGAAAAATGCATTCATGAAAGGGGTGCAACACCCCCAAAAGACATAATGGATACCTTTGGAGCCCCTATAATATAACAAGGGCGCACAACCAAGGAAGGAATATTTGGAAGACAATGAGAGCAAGAAGAACTCTTCGGTTCTAAGGAAGATGAAGAGGGTGATCTCCCTCAAGGATCCAAGTCACTCCACATGGGAGGACTTGTGTTGTCTTGAGTTGGATTCATTGGACAGAGTTGAGAGAAATTTTCTTGGGTTGGTTTTGGTGAAGTTTGGAAACACATGTCCATTGAAGGCATGTGTGAGGAAAAAAAGAAGTCTATGAAGTCTGCAGAAACAAAGACACAAAAATTATGTAGTTGTAGGAACATATGAGGTGCACTGTAGGAGGTTGTGGAGACGGTTACGACAGGGATTCTTGTTAACGAATATCTGTATGAGTGTCTTGGTGAGGTGAGGTGATTCGTGTGACTCTTCCAAGTTGTAAATCGATCTGATAGTGCTCATGTTGTAAATGTTTTGCAATAAAAAATACTTAGTCAAGTGTTAGGCGTGGTTCATGCCACCCACACTATATTTATGTTTCTCTTGTTTATTTCATTGTTGTTTTCTTGGATTCTCATGTTCATGGATGTATGCTTAAATATGACTAAGTGTTAAAGTTTTTAACAATTGTATAAGTATACAAGAGTTTCACTAGAATAGGAGTGTGAATCACCGGTAGACTAGAAAGGAGTATGGGTATGCTCTAGGTGAAGAGGTGTAGTCCAGATGAAGTATCCTTGGTGTTTCCAAGAAGCCAAGTGAGAAACGTTGCAGTGTCGCATGCCCTCAAGAGGTGAACGATCTCAAGGTACAATGTGGGGACGTGAAAATGGTATCATAGCTTGAAGAACACTCTACTACTACAGTGGTGATAGTGGATAGGGATCAACATGAAGGGAATTTGTTGTGAAGGTGGTTCAGTGGGAACATTCTCAGACTTGGTTAATGGTTCGATGCAAAAAAAAAATTCATCGTAGAATTTGCATCAAATTTATGACATAGGTTCGGTTGATGGTTCTACGGGAAGGTTGAGTTGGGAACACACCTTATGTGGATCGAAAAAATAGTTTTTGGTGAAATGAAGCACTTGGAAAAGGTGGATGACCACAAAACTCATCGTAGAACGTTTCATAGACTTGATCGCACAGGTAGACTTGGTTGGTTTGATTCATGATAGAAGTCAGTGTCGGACCTGTTGTGCACACCTTGGAGAGACCAGGCCCATATTTCATTGGGTGAGCTAAGCACTTGGGAGAGGAAGGTGAACATAGGATTTGTTGCATGAATTGTCGCAAATATAACCGTAGAAGAGATCACAGAAGCGATATGTAGAGGGTGATCGAAAAAGTGATTTTGAAAAGGAGTAGTTTTGGGTTGTAGCAAGGTGAAGCACTTGGGTACGTTGGATGACCTTGGGAAACCTAGAGTAGCTCCACAGTAGGTAGTTTGTTGAGCATGTTTCCTTCATGACGTCTTCATGTCGTGCATCGCCAATAATAGAAGTCGAGTTGAGCTGGGTTTTTGGCTTATTGACCACACAGTTAGATGAGGTAGCTCTTTGCAGAGCTACAAAAATCGGTTAGCAGCAATACAAATTAACAATTGGGAAGTGGGTGCATGGTGCATTGAATTCAAAGTAGTCAAGGTGCAGATATGGAAAGACATTGGTGACGAGTTCGATCGTTTGCATGTGAAGTTTGGGACTTAGATTAATTTCTGAAGTGGATGGATGGACCCATGCTTGTATCTCAACGAAGGTCTTACAGGCTTGTGGAGATGCAAATGGTGATTGATGGGAGTTCATGTGGAGATTCGATTTCTTGGGAAAGTGGAAGTCCAAAAAAACAGAATTAAAAAATGGTTGTAGTGAACGATGTTGTTTGGAAAGGAATGGTTGGTTTTGAGTTCTTGCATTTCCTAAATGTTGCAGTGAGTTCTTTGAAGGGAAGTTGGATGACATGGTAGTTCAAGTGCAATCCATTTCCACAGTGAGAACTGACACATGTGAGGGTGACTCAAGTGGTGTAGATTCAAAGAATTCTTATAGTAGTTTGGGATTCCTTGGTTGGGTGAATGTGCGGAGATCTTGGGGCGACCTACTTGGATGAGTCATGTGGTGCACTTAGGAAAAATTTGATGCAGTTGTGGAGGTGGCCTCAGGAAGCTTGCTAACTCTTTGATGAGGTGCATTGGATAGGTCATTGCGATGAAGTAGGTAGTGAAGTCTAGACATGTCAAGTTGAGAGGATGGATGACGAACCTTGGAATTTCTTGCCTTATCCAAATCCATTGGGTCATGTGATGACTTGAAAGTTACAACATCAGTGCCAAAGTTTGGACACTTGCAGAAGATGCAAGGCAGTTTCATTCAAGAAGATGGATGGAGTTAGTGAAGAGATAGACCAAGAATTATTGGCAGTCAACCTGAATGGGAAGAACGTAGACCAAGTGACTTGGGTGGTTTTTTCCCACCTTTCGTATGGGACATTGGATGAGCCAGAGCGCACTTTTCTCACTTGTGGATGATTATGCAATGAATCCAAGATCTGGCAGGGATCATCGATTAGATGTGGCAGAGTATTGGTTCAAACATGCATAAGGCATGGAAGTTCTTTCAGGTGACTCATTCTACTTAGAGCACTTTGGAAAATTCATTGGGATGTTTGAGGAGTGAGGGAATGTTGGCCACACTCATCACAGATGTTAAGTTGCAGAAAGGTGACTTGACGAGAAGAGGTCAGTTGAGACTTGCCTTCATTTGGAGGATTATGTAGACAAGAAGATTATAGTGTGAAGAAATCACTTGGGAATGAGTGTTTCTCTTTCTTCGGGGTAGCATGGTTGAGGGTGAAGCATAACCATTCCAAGGCATAGAGAGGTGGACACAACAACATGGTCGGGTGATGAAGTATTGAGGAAAAGGAAGTCTATACATGTAGTTATTGGGGTAGATTGGCTAACTGTGCCATGAGGTGGATGGTGGAGTCAAGTTGTCGCATATGACTTTGTTTTGGGGAGATTTATAATGCAGCGAGGTGATGGGTGACCTTTCCTTGGTCTACGATTGTTGTGTAGATAAACCAAAATGTGAAAGGAAGTGATCAGTTTGTGCATGAGGGTGTGCAGTCTCAAGGAGTGTGATGGTTGCATTGGCCATTCAACTAGTTCACGACTTGGGTGAGAACAACCACATGACAAGGTGTTCAAGAGTAAAAACATGCCAGTAGGTTCGAAGTGAAACACTTAGACATTGTGGAAGATCTCCTTGACGAAGATCGAATGATGGAAGTAGTAGTGACGAAAGGATGGACATTTTCCATAGTCTTTGGAGTTGATAGAGTGATGGAGATGCGACAAAAAAGACTAAGTTCAAGCATGGGGAGGCACATCTCAAGAATTGGATGTGAGCGTTGGATTGATCACCCGACTAGTACTGTAATTTAGATGCACTTGTCATCATTATAATTATATAATGTACCCTTTTTTTCACTAGACGTGTACGATTATATTCCATTCGCTCGAAATGTTTTTTTTTTTTTTTTGTAAGTAAGAGTTGTATAAAAATCCTTCAAAAACCAGAGTTACAAAGTCATCAAGAGTTCCAGACTGCAATAACTGAACTGCCTCGAAGGGAAACCATTTCAGTCGCCGATTAAAGTAACGTTAAATGTTTTGAGCTACCAGTCTGAGAATGACAAAATTTAAACATAACGACTAAAGTCCTCAAAAAAATAGCATATCAAACATGTTCATAGAGAGTTGGCAGAACCAAACATAAAGACACCTGGTGATCATGTAGTTGGCCTGTATCATGGCCACACAAACTGGGAGGTGGCGAAGGTAGTTGGGTCCCCATCTTCCTCTTCAACGATTTTCACCCCCAGCTCCATGGGCTCGTGAATGGCAGTGTCCATGTCGATGTCGCCTCCTTCCCTTTCTACATCGGCCAGTGTACCCCCCTCCTCCATGGCCTTGTGTATAGTCATTCCTACGTCAACTTCATCGTCGGTCCCTTCCTCTTCAACAGGTGTACCTCCCTCTTCCATGGGCATGTGCATGGAAAATCCCAAATCATCTTCCTCGCTAGCCCCTGTAGCATCTGCTCCTCCATCCCCTGAGACATCTATGTTTCCATCCTCTATGGCCTCACGTGCTCCTGGTGTCGAGTGATAAGCCCCCTGTATAGTGGAGAGCATTTGCAAGAGCGTTGAATCCTTTCCATCCATTATTTCCAATCAAAACTCAAGGTCGTCCAGTCCTTGGTGCATCTCAAAGACCAGACCTTGCACGATAGCGAAGCTATCCTGCAATTGTGAGTCTGGTACCAAATCTGAGAAGGATTGAGGCCCTAGTTATGGCCCCGAGAGATTTGATGTCACTCCCAGGTGAGGTCGATTAGAAGGATTTTCTTGCTAGACTGGTGCACTCACGGGTGAATTTGGTGGGACTGTAGGAAGTGACAACAAGGATGAAGCCATATCGAAAGAAGGCCCTGAGTTGAAACCCAAATAATTTTCAGATAGGGCAAGCCATTCCAGCTGACTAGCGGAGGGAGAGGAGAGGACCGGGAGGTCAAAGGGACTTTGTTGTGACTGAGACTGAGAGGAGTGTGAGGAAGACGAAGCAGGTGGTGAGTTAGGGGATGGTGCAAGCAGGGGTCTGAGGACCAGTCGCGGTTGGCTTGGCTGCCAGGTCGAGCCCCGCTTTGATTTTCCCCTTTACCTTGGCATTCTGGTGGCCTTGAGGGGAAATGCAAGCACAAGGGGGAGCACAGGTAATGTAGGTGTAGAGGGAGGTAATGCAGGTAGTCGGGGATCCCAGTGTAGGGAGGGAACTTCTGAAAATGCATATGGCTGGAGGCATGGTGTCGAGGCAGCTGAAGGAGTCGAAGGCGAACGAGCAGAGTAAATTCGAATTCATGGCTCAGTGTCATCGAAAAGACAACGAAATGAGGCCAAGCGCACCAAGATTAATGGTTCCTAGGCCGATGCTTGAAATGTTTCATTAGATATGAAGAGTTGTTTTGTGATGGAAAATTATGTATTAAATTGCAGACGACGAAGTTGTGTATCGGGGAAGAGCAAGAATTTGTGAATAACATTAAATCTGAACAGTTTTGTCAGCATGATTGCAAATTCAACGTTTATACTCCATTCTCTCTCTAAATGTTATAAGTGCACTCACTTGTCATTAAATCTGAAGGGTTGTGTCGTGATGGAAAATTTTGCATTAAGTTGCAACGGACGAAGTTGTGTATTAGGGAGGCCCAAGAATTTGTGAATAACATCAAAATATGAAGAGTTGTGCTCTGATGGAAAATTCTACAATAAATTACATCGGACAAAGTTGTGTATCGTGGAAGACCAAGAATCTGTGAATAAAATATAGCCAACTCCTCTCCCATGGAAAAATTTCTTCGCGTTCAAAAGAGAAATAAGGCAGTTGCCAACAATCACTTCAAATTAGGGAGGGTAGAGGAATTTAGGTAGTCGGGCACCCAATGCGAAAACATGTGTAGACAAATTTAATTAATAGGGCATATAATATTGAAATCCTTATCCACCAAGTTCCCTACCCATAGCCTCACTTCGATGTTCCGGCAAGATCGACAAAATTTATGACGGATGGACACGGATTTTGATAGTCTGAGGCGTGCTTAAAACTTATCATTAAATTTGGCATAGTTTAAATATTCAACTCTTTGAAACTCTTCTAATTGTGTTTCTGATTAGTTGTGTTACCAGACTTTCTGATAAGTTTTGTCCAGAAATTGGTTAGATATTTGAAATATGGGATGGAATTGTAGATATCAAAGTTGTTGAGAGTGCACAATCTAGGTGAATTAGAGATTTTTCAGGAATTTGGATGCATTTGTGCATTTAAAATTTCAATTCAAAAAATAGAAAATTAAATTTCACCAACCATTGGAGAGTTGATTCAGGTGATAATCGCCTTGAAAAGTCAAAAAAGTCTAATAGATAGACTACTCCATTAAAATTGGATTGGCATAATCTAAATATTGAGATTGCATAGTCCTAGTTGATTAGAGGTTTTTCAGGGCACTGGATCCATCTGTGCATTTAAAAATGCAATTCAAATAATGAGAAATTACAATTTCACCTTGGATCGTTAGATTCCAGTGATAATTGCCCGGAAAAGTGAAAAAATTCTAATAGATATACTAGTCCAAATTGAACCCTTTAAGAGGGTGTAGGAGATATTATGCAAAATATTATTCTATTTTGTATAATATTTTCCCCACCTCCATCCTCATATAGTGGGGGGGTATTTTTCAGACAATTGGCTTAGGTTGATCGATAATTGGTATGGATTGTTGGTTGTCATTGATGCCAACCATTGGAGAGTGATATTGTAGATTGATGTCAACCCTTGGAGAAAGTCCGGTAGCGAATTCTGGTAGCACAAAGGTTTGGGTAATGGACCCATGTTTGTTTGATGTATAATGGTATGAGTTTTAATATATTTGAAGGTAATACTATTCTATATGGGTAGTACATGCCATTCTATTTCCAGTGGTACGTGGAACATCACATAACTCCTCATGGTTAGAGACTTATGGCCATGTGAAGTTGGAGAACCTAGGTAATTTGGGTAATGGACCTATTAGCAGCCTGTAATTTGCCCAAGGTTGTGGAGGAAGTCACATAGGCAACATCAAAACCACTTCGAGTCTTGGATCTATCATTCCAAGACTCAGAGAGGGATCTCTCTGTCTGATATAACTTTGTTTGAGTATGGATCTTAGGCTAGCTAATGGGTTCAGAGTTTGGATTTTGAATTGGTAGGGGCAGAGAAGAGGAACCATGGGAAATGGAGTCACAATCTGAAGTTCAATAAAAAACAAGTCCTGCAGATAGCCTTACAGGGAAAGGTAGGAAAATTATTGGATCTTCATAGGATTAAGGTATGGTAGAGGGAAAAATGTTAATAAGTCGAATTAAAGACAGAGCAGTAAAGAATTTTTCATTTAACTTTCAGTGGAAAACATTGGCATTGCTTTAAACTGGGAACATGGTGTTTTTACACAAATCCTGATCTTAAATCTCTTTAAAACAATAGAGAAGAGAAACACATATGAAAACAGAGGAAAACAGAATCACATTGAGAAAAAATTCACTAATAGATTTGACACAAGAATCATGTAACCACTGCGACTGTATTATTGAATTGATGAAAATACAGAAAGATTCGTGAGCTCTAATACAAGATTAAGTCATGGTCCTTGACTGATCCAAATCTTCACATTTGACTCATTACAATATATAAAAGGACTCTCCCTAGGCTCAGGAGATCAAATTCAAACACCTCGGCCAAAAATAACAACAAATCCCCAAAAATCTAGAACTGAAAATTTGGCCGAATTTGCTGAAAACAAGGGTATGCTCATACATTTGTTTCTCCTCAATAGTGAAACATGTGCACAATATGGAGGAGTTTATTGTATATGAGCATGTGTTTGACAAAAACCTCATTTGGTTTCTCCAAATTCGTCTCCATCTCCCGCAAAATCAGGACTGAAACAGGAAAAACCGAAAATATGAAAAATGAGTCTAAAAGATAGATTCGATTCTCCAAAATGGTGGCACCTGTGAAAAATATGGAAGAAATTGTTTTTCTTCATCCCGTGCTGAACAAAAACCTCTCTCATTTTTTAAAAATTCGTTTCCATTTTCTCGGAATCCGCTTCGAAAGACACTGGTCAAACTGACAAAAAACAAACGGTTTTGAGTTTTTGAGGTGAACGGTTTTGCAGAGAGAAAGGTGGTTTCTAGACCCCCACTGAAGTGGTAAGTGGTATGGGAGGGGGGGGGTCTGAAATCACCAGGGGGTGACAAGTGTCCCTCCCCATACCACTTTTCAAACCCCCTTGGTGTGATGTGACGTGAGGGAGGGGGTCCAGAATGTAAGGGTATAATGTGTGGGTAGAAACTTTAGGATAGTTTAAATTTTTCAATTCTTAATTTTATGCTTTTTGTTAATTCGTTTAGTTTTTTATTTTAATTTGTTTTTGTTTTATTTTTGTTTTATTTATTATATGATTTTGATTATTGTTTTTATTTGTGTTTTAATTTTTGTTTATATTTTTATTATATTTCATTTTTAATTTTCTTTATTGTTTTAATTCATATGTTTTGTGTTTTACTTTAATATATGTTTTTTAATTAATGTTTTTATATTATTTTTTAGACTTAGGATAATTTATATTTTTCTTTATTTTTATTTTTATTGTTTTTAATTTAATTAATGTATTATATTATTATGTTCTTTTTTAATTTGTTTTTGATGTTTGATTTTTAATTAATGTTAATTCTAACCTAAATTCAAATTTAAACAAACTAATTTAATCACTAATAAATTAATAATTAATAATTAATCCAATAATTAACAAGACTTAACCTAGTTTATTAGTCTAATTACACTAATTCAATTAACATTAGCACTATTAATTAATCTATTTATTTGTTTATTGGCCTAAGTTTGTTTATTCGCATAGGGATGAGTGATGGGCTTGATGATTTGAAGGATGAGGGAATGAAGGTCGCAGCAAGGTGACGAAGGATCGGGCAGGGTGATGAAGGATCAGGCAAAACGGATGGAGGGGGGAATAAATCAACCGAGACTAGCAAGCGAGATGTCTTCATCATGGGGGAAATGTCAAATAAGCAGTTGAAGAATCAGGTTACTTATGATTATAGGACCCCAACAGGACCCAAGTTTGTTTGATGTATAATGGTATGAGTTTTGATATGTTTGCAGGTAAGACTATTCTAGATGGATAGTACATGTCATGTCATTTCTGGTGGTATGTGTAACATCACATAACTCATCATAGTTTGAGAGTTATGGCCTTACGAATTTGGAGAACCCTCATGAGTCATCTAGAAGCCCCAAAAGGTTAAAGTAGTCAAAGTGGTTTAAGAGATTTTTAGAAGGTAAATAATAAAGTGAAGTGATGAGTGTACTATAATTCAAAGTGAATACAAAATAAATTATTTAAATAATAAAGTTAATGGAGAAATTACTAAGTTGACAAGTGGTTAGAAGTGGGTTAGCCCTAAAATAAGGAAAGTAGTTTAAGATGGTTAGAAGGTAACCCCTTGAGGTAAAGTGAAGTGATGAGTGTACTATAAGTCAAAAGTGGATACGAAATAAATTATTTAAATAATAAATTTAATGGATAAATTACTAATTGGACAAGTGGTTAGAAGTTGCTTAACCCTAAAATAAAGAAAGTGGGTTAAGATGGTTAAAAGGTAACCCCTTGAGGAAACTACATGAAAGTATAAATAAGAGGCAAGGCTCTCTCATTTTATATCACACTTGACAATATTGAATATCTACAGGTGACTGAGGTAACCAAAGAATATCTAAGCCGAATTTCAGAGAGAAGGTAAAGTAAAGAAGGCCGAAATTCAAGGGAGGATAAATTCTTTTGATGACACTTTCTAATGTATGTTATTTACAGGTCATCTTACCATTTTCACAATAATTTTTTTTTCTAGAATGATTCAAACCGTGAAATTGATAGGCCATTGAGAAAACATATCCAAGTATATTTGGTACGAATTTCACCTTTTGGGTCATTGTAGTTTTGGATTTACACTCCCTGGAAAATAGGGTTTGTGGCTAGTCTTGAAACTAGTTTAAAACAAGTGTTTCGAGTAAAAAAGGCATAACTTCTTCATAACAGATCCAAATTAATTATGACCAAATGTTTTTGTTAGAGTAGAATCTGTAGTATTATGTGTAAAATTTTCATATCCATACAACAAATATTATATGCAGGGCACACTCTACAATTTCTCTCTCTAGAATAAGCCAGAATTCAACAACGTATGCCATTTTTTCTATAACTCCTTTTCTAAGAGGTTTCAAGTAGTGACACCTGGAGGAATTGCATTAAACACATTGAATAACATTGTGTACTATTTTCATATCTTTATTCATTACAAGTACATAGTTATGATTATTTCAAGTTAGGGTTGTTGACTAATCCAAAACTAGTCATGTGAGACTAAAGAAAAGATCAATGAAAATGCTAGTCTCTTGTTGCTAAAGTTAAGGAAGGTTTGCAAGTATGTGATCATATACACCAGGTCTATTACAGAGTTACAAATCAGATTTGGATGATGAAATTGATGAGGGCCTTCGGTTGAGGTACATGTTGGGTACATGGTTGAGACAAGTAGTTGATGAGTTTGCACATACATGAGGTGTATAGTTGATGATGTTGGTACATCTTGATGAGTCATAGTTGATGAATAGTCGATACATGATTTGTGCATACTTGGTACATGGTTAGAGGCACTTGTTAGTATTATTGTTGACACATATTTTATGGATGATGTAGCATATTTGTATTGGTATATTATTAGAAGCACATACTGATCTTGGTGATGATTATGAGTTGTTGTGTTATGCTTGGTTGATGCACATATTTGAGAGTTGTCTTGGTGATTGATCTTGGTGAGTAGATCTGATTTGGTTGATAATATTGATGAGACAGGTTGTTGTGATAGGTTGTTTGGACAGGTTGTTGTGACATGTTATTTGTACAGGTTTGGTGCATGGTTGATGCACTTGTTCATGGTACAGGTTGAGGTACGGGTTTGGTACATGGTTGATGCACTTGTTCATGGTACAGGTTGAGGTACAGCTTGGTGCATGGTTAATGCACTTGTTTAAGGTACATGTTGAATACAGGTTGTTTGGTATAGGTTGGTGCATGATTGATGCACTTGTTTATGGTACTAGTTGATTACAGGTTGAGGTACAGGTTGATGCATGATTGATGCATGGTTCAGGTTATTGGTACAGGTTTTTTGGTCTAGGTTGATTGGTACATGTTTACATCAGTATATCTCACAGTGATAGTGCGACAGTGGTTCCATCATTCTACTTATACGTCATGGAGGTTTGAAGAGGCAAAGATAGGTGGTTGTATCCACCTTCCGATTGTAGCCAGAGAACATAGGGGGTTGTAGCCTCCTTCTGGTTGTAGCTAGAGAATTGGGGAGTTGGATCTTCCTTCAAGTTGTAGCCTGAGAAACTAGGGGGTTGGAGCCTCCTTCCAGTTGCAACTGGAAAACAAAGGAAGTTGGTGTTTCCAATTAATGTAATTCTTAAAGACATATAACAAAAATCATTCTGTGGTTTTCTCCCTCTTTGTGTTTCCACGTAAAACACTGGTGTACTATGTATGTGTGTGATTGTTCATTTGTTCATTGTTTATTTACTCTACAACTATTGGATGATAATGCTACATTGATATAACACTTTGATTTTATGGTGAAGAATGATTAAATTGCTCTATTATTGATTCACCCCCCCTCTTGGTAATACAACAAATGGTTTCAGAGCAGGTTCCTTCAGGAAAAAATTTAACCACTGGAAGGAGATCATGGATTATTTTGAGAATGGAGTACCAATGTTTGATGGTTAGAATGGTTTTAAGTATGAGATGTGGAGCATAAGGACGAAAGTATTTTTACAGGAACGGGGACATTATATTTGGCTACTAGTTGTTACAGGATATGATAGTTCAGAAAGGGCAAAGACTCTAGCTAAGAAGGAATTGAAGAAGAATAAAAAAATAGCAATGGATTTCATCTAGGAAGGATTACCTAATACGGTAAGAGAAAAGGTTGGTAAATGTTCATTAGCCAAAGAACTTTGGGATAAGTTACATGACATATATTCTTCACCCATCGCAGATTCAAAAAATGCCAAAGAAGATGCAGATATAGAAGAAGAAGAAAGATACTCATCATGTCAGACAGATTCAGAAGAGAAAGAGTATGAAGAACCAGAAGTTGATTATAGAGAAAAATTGATCAGTGCAATTGAATATCTAAAGAAAGAAAGAGAAGAAAACAAGTCATCCAAGAAAAAATTGATGAAACAAAAGGAAAGTGTTCAAGGTTCCGAAAAAGATCAGATGGTCATCAAGAATTTAAGAGCTCAACTAGAAGAGGCCGGAAGAATTGAAGAAACTCTAGAATATCAAAAGAAATGTTTAGAACCCAACATAGCAACACAAAAGGAAGAAGCAGAAAAGAGAGAAAATATATTGATGGATCATTGTTGATTAAGGTTGGTTGTCATTGATGTCAACCCTTGAAGAAAGACCTGTAGCACAAAGGTTTGGGTAATGGACCCAATAGTGTTTGATGTAAATATGACTCATTATTTTTTTTTCATGGTTGATAAGAAGACAATATGGATGAACTCCAAAGTGGTCCCCTTATGGTGAAAGCCCTCACAAGAAGACGCTTTGTGGAGTAAGAGAACCCATGCTTAATTGTGGAATAACGAGATGAAGGAAAGTGAATTTGTCAGGGAAAATATCCCATATGGATATTTATTGTCATGTCATTTATGGTGGTATGTGAAACGTCACATAATTCCTCACGGTTAGAGAGTTACAACCATGAGAAGTTGGAGACCCCAGGTTTGGGTAATGGACCCAAGTTTGTTTAATGGGTAATGGTATGAGTTATGATATATTTTCAGATAATACTATTCTATATGGATAGTACATGTCATGCCATTTCCGGTGGTATGTAGAACATCACATAACTCCTCACGGTTTGAGAGTTATGGCCTTACGAAGTTGGAGGACCCTCATATGTCATCTAGAAGCCCCAAACGGTCAAAGTAATCAAAGTGGTTTAAGAGATTTTAAAAGGTAAATAATAAAGTGAAGTTATGAGTGTATTATAATTCAAAGTTAATACAAAATAAATTATTTCAATAATAATTTTAATGGAGAAATTAGAAGTGGACCCAACCCTAAAATAAGGAAAGTGGGGCCAAGTGACCTAGAAGATGTTTTTAAGGAAGCTACTTGGAGAGTATAAATAAGAGGCAAAGCTCTCTTATTTGAAACACACTTGAGTATATTGAATATCTATAGGTTTCTAAGGTATACAAATGATATCTAAGCCGAAATTCTAAGGAAAGTGAAGAAAAAAAGGCCGAAATGCAAGGAAGGATAAATTTTTTTGATGGTGCTTTCTAAGGCATGTTATTTTCAGGTCATCTCATAATTTTAGCTATAAATTTTTTTCTATAATGATTCAGATCCTGAAATTGCTATGAAAGTGAGAAAACATATCCAAGTAGCTGTGGTTAAAAATTCAACTTGTGGATCGTTGTATTTTGGGAGTTACACTCTGTGGAAAATAGGGTTTGTGGTTAGTCCTGAAACTAGTCAAAATCAAGTGTTTCGGGTAAAAACGTCATAACTTCTTCATAACAGATCCAAATTTAGTGAGACCAATTGTTTTGGTTAGGGTACAGTCTGTAGTATGTTTTGTAATAGTTTCAGATCATTGCATCAAATATTGTGTGTGGGGCATGCTATACAAGGTCGCTCTCTAGAATAAGCCAGAATTCAGCAAGGTATGTCATCTTTGCTATAACTCCTTTTCTGAGAGGTTCCAAGTAGTTCCACTTGAAGAAATTGCATAAAACACAATAAAGAACATTGTGTATCAGTTTCAAATATTTATACATTACAGGTTCAAAGTTATGATTACTTCAAGTTAGGGTTGTTGAATAATACAAAACTAGGCATGTGAGACAAAAGAAAAGTTTGATGAAAATGTTAGTCTCTTGTTTTTAAAGTTAAGGAAGGTTTGCAGGAATGTGATCATATACACCAGGTCTATTACAGAGATACAAATCATATTTGGATGATGAAATTGATGAGGGCTTTTGGTTGAGGTACATGTTGAGTACATGGTTGAGA
>ML786475.1:486460-503568 GCA_009831015.1 Picea engelmannii | reverse complement strand
GTTAAGCGAAATTGGAAATGAAAAGTGTTGTCTAGGAAAGGAAGATGAAAGTTGGCTATGGCACAGAAGAATGGGTCACATGCATTTTGATAACCTTTTCAAAGTCAGCAAAAGAGAAGCAGTCAGAGAAATTCCCCAGATCATGAAACCAACCAACACTTTATGCAAGCATTGCCAACAAGGAAAGAAAACAAAGACCAGGTTCAAATCGAAGGAATATTCAACAACAAAACCACTGAAAATTGTGCATACTAATCTAGTTGGACCAACTACAACAAAAGGCTTAAAAGGTGAGAGATATTTTATGTTATTAGTTGATGATTATACAAGAATGACTGCAGTTTGTTTTCTCAAGAACAAATCAGAAGCTTTTGAAAATTTCAAGATCTACAAGGAAATGGTTGAAAATGAGATGGATTCAAGAATCAAATGTTTAAGATCGGATAATGGAGGAGAATTCACCTCAAAGTAATTTATGGACTACTGCAGCAATCATGGAATAAAAAGGCAATTCTCCATCGCTAGGACACCTCAACAGAATGGAATTGTTGAAAGAAAGAATAGGACAATACAAGAAATGGCTCAAACAATGATAATGGATTCAAAGTTGACAGATATTTTTTGGACATAGGCAGTGAATACAGCCATTCACATTCAAAATAGACTAATGCTCAGAAACAACATTGATAAAACTCCATACGAGCTATGGAAAGGAAGACCAGCAAATGTGAAACACTTCAAAGTTTTTGGAAGCAAATGCTACATCAAAAAAGAAGATGGCAAAATGGGAAAGTTCTACTCTCGTGTGGACAAAGGAATACTTGTTGGTTACTCAAGTACTAGGAAAGCATACATGTGTTACAATCTAATATTAAACAAAGTTGTGGAAAGCATCAACGTAACAATTGATGAAACAGACAGACCAAAATCAAAGAAAGAAGAAAACAAATCAATGGAACAACTTTTTGAAGAAGAAGAAGAGGAAGATAAAGATGAAGATGAAGAGAATCCGACAGAAGTAGAAAAGCAAGTTCAACAAGTATCTCCAAAGACACCTAGAAAACGAGTACAGAAGAATCAACCTTCAAATCAGATTATTGGAAACAAAGATGCAGGAGTTGAGACTAAAAGAAAAATCCAGACTTCATGATAGTATAGTGATAAATGGGTCAGCATTATGGACAATTGTGCAAGTAGAGTCTTGGACAGTATGGACAGAGATGGATTTGTAAGAATACTTAGAAGGTTTGGACAGATATATGAAAGTGGACGAGAGAATGGATTCATAGATTGGTTCAGAGAGTGGTTCAGAGACAAAGGAACATTATCATAATGGATAATAATTACATAGGAAATGGCTCGAACAATGCTAATGGATTCCAAATTGACAGATATTTTTTGGACACATGCAGTGCATACAACAGTTCAGATTCAAAACAGAGTAATAATCAGAAACAACAATGACAAAACTCCCTACGAACTATGGAAAGGAAGCGTTGAAAACAACCTCTACATCAAGGTAACTCAAGGTAGTATTTTATTAATTGAAATTTATATTGATGATATTGTTTTTGGAGGTACTAATGACAGGTTAAGCCAAAAATTTGAAAAGGATATGCAGAATGAATTTGAAATATCATTACTTGGAGAACTATCATTTTTTTTGGGTCTTCAGATATGTCAAAGCAACCAAGGAATTTTTATTTCTCAAACTAAGTATATCAGAGAAATACTAAAGAGGCTCGGAATGGAAGATTGCAATCTAGTTACCACTCCTATGCAAACTAGTTGCAAGTTGAGAAAAGATGATGATTCAAAGTCTACAGACCAAAGGCAATACATGTCAATGATTGGTGGTTTACTATATGTGACATCATCCAGACCAGATGTAATGCAGGAAGTTGGACAGGTGGTACGATTTCAAGCAGCACCAAAGGAATCACATGTATTAGCAGTGAAGAGGATTTTCAGATATCTCAAAGGAACAGAAGAGTTTGTATTATGGTATCCAAAAGGAAAGGATCTATCACTTATTGCCTACACAAATGCAAATTGGGTAGGTTGCATTGATGACCGACGAAGCACCAGTGGACAACGTTCTACTTGGGTGAGTTTTTAGTATCATGGCTAAGCAAGAAACAATCATCAATATCTTTATCTACAGTTGAGGCAGAGTATATTGCAGCAGCAACATGTTGTACACGGGTTCTATGGATGAAACAAACTCTGACAGATATACAAGTTGAGTATGATGATCCCATTCCAATCTATTGTGATAATACAAGCATCATCAGTATCTCAAATAACCCGGTGATGCACTCCAAAACGAATCACATTCCAATCAAGTATCACTTTCTACGAGAACAGGTTGCAGAGAAGAACATCAAAGTTGAATATGTGGGCACAAAAGAACAAGTGGTAGACATATTTACAAAACCGCTTCCACGGGAAGCCTTTTAGTATCTTTGCCAAAGACTCGGAGTAATTTACACTCCAAAATAAATTATTTTGAATGTTGATCTTATATGTCTTAGATTTACATGAGTAAGCACCATAAAGAGGACAGTTCAGGTTGGGAGATCAGTTTCAGGAAGAGCTCAGTCAGGGGGAGTATCCCCAAGGATAGTTCAATTAGGGGGAGCATCCCCGGATGGAAAGATACTTTTGCCATTGATAACAAAAGGGGGGATATGTATCAAATGCATGATAGAAATTCTTGGAGAGAGAGAACAGAGGCATGTAGACAGGGGGATCAGCCCCAAAGGGAGATACCATTTTCCATTGATGTCAAAGGGGGAGAGATAGAAACATTGATGAGGAGTATAAGCATGAATTTTATCATGACTAAGTGTTGCCATCAATGTTTGTGTTTCCATCAATGCCAAAGGGGGAGATTGTCAAACAATTGGCTTAGGTTGATGGACATTTGGTATGGATTTTTTGTTGTCATTGATTGAATATTGATGTCAACCCTTATTGATTGATTTCAACCCTTGGCGAAAGTCTGGTAACGAATTTCGGTAGCACAAAGGTTTGGGCAATGGACCCAAGTTTGTTTGATGTATAATGGTATGAGTTTTAATATATTTGAAGGTAATACTACTTTATATGGGTAGTACATGTCATTCCATTTCTGGTGGTATGTGGAACATCACATAACTCCTCACGGTTAGAGAGTTATGGCCATGTGAAGTTGGAGAACCCAGGTTTGGGTAATGAACCCAAGTTTGTTTGATGTATAATGGTATGATTTTTTATATATTTGAAGGTAAAACTATTCTATATGGATATTGCATGTCATACCATTTCTGGTGGTATGTGGAACGTCACATAACTCCTCACGGTTTGAAAGTTATGGCCTTACGAATTTGGAAAACCCTCATGAGTCATCTAGAAGCCTCAAAAGGTCAAAGTAGTCAAAGTAGTTTAACATATTTTTCTAAGGTAAATAATAAATTGAAGTGATGAGTGTACTATAATTCAAAGTGAATACAAAATAAATTATTTAAATAATAAAATTAATGGAGAAACTACTAAGTTGACAAGTGGTTAGAAGTGGGTTAGCCCTAAAATAAGGAAAGTGGTTTAAGATGGTTAGAAGGTAACCCCTTGAGGTAAAGTGAAGTGATGAGTGTATTATAAGTCAAAAGTGGATAAAAAATAAATTATTAAATAATAAATTTAATGGATAAATTACTAATTGGACAAGTGGTTAGAAGTTGGTCAACCCTAAAATAAGGAAAGTGGGTTAAGATGGTTAAAAGGTAACCCCTTGAAGAAGCTACATGAAAGTATAAATAAGAGGCAAGGCTCTCTCATTTTATATCACACTTGAGAATATTGAATATCTACATGTGAAGGTATAGAAAGGATATCTAAAATGAATTTCAGAGAGAAGGTGAAATAAAGAAGGCCGAAATTCAAGGGAGGATAAATTATTTTGATGATGCTTTCTAAGGTATATTATTTACAGGTCATCTCACCATTTTCACAATAACTTTTTTCTAGAATGATTCAAATAGTGAAATTGATATGCCATTGAGAAAACATATCCAAGTATCTTTTGTATGAATTTCAGCTTGTGGGTCATTGTAGTTTTGGAGTTACATTCCCTAGAAAATAGGGTTTGTGGCTAGTCTTGAAACTAGTCTAAAATAAGTGTTTTGGGTAAAAAAGTCACAACTTCTTCATAACAGATCCAAATTAAGTAAGACCAAATATTTTGGTTAGAGTATAGTCTATAGTATTTTGTGTAAAATTTTCATATCCATACAACAAATATTCTGTGTGGGGCACGCTCTACAAGTTCTCTCTCTAGAATAAGCCAGAATTCAACAAGGTATGTCATTTTTTCTATAACTCCTTTTCTGAGAGGTTCCAAGTAGTGACACCTAGAGGAATTGCATAAAACACACTAAATAACATTTTGTATTATTTTCGTATCTTTATTCATTACAGGTACATAGTTATGATTATTTCAAGTTAGGGTTGTTGACTAATCCAAAACTAGTCATGTAAGACTAAAGAAAAGTTCGATGAAAATGCTAGTCTCTTGTTGTTAAAGTTAAGGAAGGTTTGCAGGTATGTGATCATATATACCAGATCTATTACAGAGTTAGAAATCATATTTCCATGATTGAATTGATGAGGGCTTTTGGTTGAGGTACATTTTGGACACATGGTTGAGACAAGTAGTTGATGAGTTGGCACATACATGAGGTGTATAGTTGATGATGTTGGTACATATTGATGATTCATAGTTGATGAATAGTTGATACAAGATTTGTGCATACTTGGTACATGGCTAGAGGCACTTGTTAGTATTATTGTTGATACATGGTTTATGGATGATGTAGCATACTTGTATTGTTATATTATTAGAAGCACATATTGATCTTGGTGATGATTATGAGTTGTGTTATGTTTGGTTGATGCACATATTTGAGATTTGTCCTGGTAATTAATCTTGGTGAGTAGATCTGATTTGGTTGTTAAGATTGATGAGATAGGTTGTTTGGACAGGTTGTTGTGACATGTTATTTGTACAGGTTTGGTGCATGGTTGATGCACTTGTTCATGGTACAGGTTGAGGTACAGGTTTGGTACATGGTTGATGCACTTGTTCATGGTACAGGTTGAGGTATAGCTTGGTGCATGGTTAATGCACTTGTTTATGGTATAGGTTGACTACAGGTTGGTGCATGGTTGATGCACTTGTTTATGGTATTCGTTGATTACAGGTTGAGGTACAGGTTGATGCATGGTTCAGGTTATTGGTACAGGTTGTTTGGTGCAGATTGATTGGTACATGTTTACAACAATATATCTCATAGTGATAGTGTGACAATTTTTCCATCATTATACTTATACATCGGGGAGGTTGGACGAGGAAAGGATAGGTGGTTGTAGCCACCTTCTGGTTGTAGCCAGAGAACATAGGGGGTTGTAGCCTCCTTCTGGTTGTAGCTAGAGAATTGGGGAGTTGGAGGTTCCTTCAGGTTGTAGCCTGAGAAACTAGGGGGTTGGAGCCTCCTTCCAGTTGCAGCTAGAAAACAAAGGAATTTGGTTCTTCCAATGAATGTAATTCTTAAAGACATATAAGAAAAATCATTATGCGGTTTTCTCCCGCTTTGGGTTTCCGCGTAAAACACTGGTGTATTGTGTATGCGTGTGATTTCTCATTTGTTCATTGTTTATTTACTCTGCAACTATTGGATGATAATGTTACGTTGATATAATACTTGCATTTTATGCTCTATTACTGATTCACCCCCCCTCTCAGTAATCCAACAGATATTATATTATGTTTAGCATAATATATTCCCCCAAGATATTATGCAAAAACGTTATTCCCCACCATATGAGGGTGTGGTGGAATATAAACTCTCACCATTATCATGTTTTCCATAATATGGAGGTGGGGGAACATATTATACAAAACATTATTATGTTTAGCATAATATCCCCCCACCATATGATTATGTGCAATATCTCCCTCCACCCCTGCATTATACAAAACATAATAATATATGGCAGTTGTTGTAGGGGCCAGTCAGCTATGTCGACTAGACCCACCAGTCGACTAGCCAAGTGGATTGTAGAAGTTGGTTAGGAAAGTTGGTCGAATAGATAGTTGGAGTCGACCAACTAAGCAATTAAGAAATATAACCAATTGATAATTGTGTGTGTATGTGTGTGTGTGTGTGTGTGGCTATGTAATGGAAAGACAGAGGTTGTTTTGTTATCTAATATAATGCATTGATGGTTCTCTCACTTCTTGTGTATGTCTACTTATGTCTCTATGTTCTTTTGTATATAATGTTGTAATGTGTGTTGCTCTTTGTAAGGATCTACCGATAACTTCTCTTACTTTCCCTTAGACTACAACATTGGTTTTGTTGTTGGTAGTTATGAACTCAGGCATGCATAGAGAAAAAATCACATAGATGTTAACCTTGGAAGACATATGTGAATGGTGGGAGCGTAAAATTACCAATTACATTAAAAACTACACAAGAAAAAACTGATTGACGTTATCCAAAGTATGTACTCAGCTCTTTTCATAGATGCATGAACGATTCCTAGAAGCCATTCCAGAAGCATTGTGCGAATATCTCAATCAATCTAATGTGCATATTCACTCCCGATGAGAAATTAATGCACAAAATCATAAACAAAGTAATAACAAACCTCAATGAGTGGTTTGAAAATATCGTGCGTGATTACATTGAAGAACAAGCAATCGAAGATAGAGAGTCAGTTGAAACCATCAAAAATGAATTCTACACATAATTACACGACGGTTTCCTTTTCACCATCATGCCCTTACTTCATAATTTCCTCTTGGAAAAGGGAGTCGAGGACATCATCGAATACCAACCCCTTTTGAAAAATCCTCCTCTTAATTCCAATTGGCAAGAAAAACAATAAGGGTGGGAATAATTTATGGAATCTAACTATAAAGAAATGAGAGAAGCTTGGGATTATTTTCCGAAGAAATGAAATAAACCAAAATGAGTAACACTGACGCTCGTGAGTAAGTCGGGTCGGTGATAGGGGGTTGGACAATACGTGAGATGATATAAGTCAATTCGAGCATACTCAATTCAAAAATTTCTGAATTCAGGAGAAAGATAATTAAATCAAGTGAAGTTTGCACGTTGAATGCAGACCCATAAACCCTCAACAGATAATAATTCAAAAATTGGATCGAGAAAAGAGGAAAAAGAGGTGAGAAGAATTACAAAAAAAAAGGGATCCCTAAAATTCTCATAGGAAACCTACCCAAGCATGAAACATCATTGGAGCATCCCTTGAGAGTGCCTCAACGACTCCTGGGAGGAGTAAAATCTTGCAGGTGAGTATGGAATTCGACAACGCCCAGAAAGAAATTGACCAAGTTGATAATATGGAGATTGACGATTCAAGAACAACGGTTCGACTTTCCTCTGTAAGAATCCCTATCCCGTGCATTATATAATTCCTCTGCCAGAGACTTCATGTGGATACATAATCACCGAAGGTGTGGTGCCAAACTGACAATGTTGATCAGATAAGAGATACATTGTTAATTGAAGCACAAGAAAATATCTAAAATCAACTAAAAGGTATACTCCTCCATATAATAGACCTCATGGACTCCTCCCCCCTACAAAATCTACTTTTGGAAGACTTTAAATCAACATATAGTGAAAACGAATTGGCACAACCCTTAAGAGGATGATTGGTCGAGTACATAGACAAAGGTTGTCAGACATATGATCTAAACCCAAGCAAAGAATAAGTGAAATTAGCACTTGAATACATTATGACTAAAGATCAACGACAAATTGCATTGGTCGAGTTGAATATCTAGACTTTGACCCAAGAAATTAAGTCCACATCGACTTCCCAGTCGACTTTGAACAAAACTCTTGCAATAGTTACAGCCTTGAAAAACCCCAAGAAAACAACAATGGGCCTCAATCATATCCCCATTTATGAAGGCAATGAAGATCCAAACGACATTATTTTGTTTATGATAAATTATGAGACACAACTAATATAACCAATGAGAATAAACAAATGGTCCAATTTGGTGTTGTTCTTTGATCCCAAACTCTTACATGGTTCATGAATTTCACAGACAATTAGAAATGCTTGAAGGAAAAAATAATGCAAAGCTTCCTCACATTTTTTCTAAATTCAAGATATAAGCGACCTGATGGCACAAAAACTGAAAGAGATCAAGCAGAATCCGGGTGAAACCATCAACAAATATGATAAAAGATTTGAAAATATGTTAAGTCAAATTACCTATGTAATTAAAGACAATCTGCTTGTACAATGGTATGTGGTCGTCGTATTTCAAAATATCAAAGTACCATTACACATGTATGATATCCAGATGTGAGAAGAAACATTAAAAAAATCTCAGTGGATAGAAATGGATGATGAAGGTGCTTCAACTTCATCAATCAATAAGAAAATACTAGAAGAAAAACCTGTAGAACTGCAACAATCAATCAATAAAAGATATGTCAATTTCACGCAATGAACTATGGTGCACAATCTATTCTAGTGAAGGACGTACAAAAGATTATTGTAAATTTAGCGATGCACTGGATCCAACAGTTCAAAAAATTCAAATTCAAACATTCTGCAACATCTGCAAAGGCGTAACAAATCATGCAACAAGATATTGCCTACATAATCTCATAAATGTGCAACCAAAATTGTGCCATATATGTAAGGAAAACAATCATCTAGTGCAAGAATGTCGGTTGAATGGAAAAAATAGAACAAATATCCATTCAGTATATCATACACAAATGGTCAACCCAAACATCGAGTAAGGTAATGGAAATGACTATAGAGGTCGAGGCCGTGGAGGTTACCAAGGTCGAGGAAGAGGAGTATTCAACAAAGTATGTGGTTGAGGTTGCTACTACTGCTTCAACTATTGGAAGGATGACCACATAAGCCCGGATTTCTCAATAAAGGATAGAATTGATCTCAAGTTCTACAACATTTTCGGAGTGGGAGACCACTCCCTTGAATATTGTCCAATTGTGATAGATAAATTAATGAATAAGTGAAGTGTAAATATCTTGCATAGAGTGCCAAAGCATGACATCTTAAATTCAAAAAATATCCATGTAGTAACATGATTGGAAGCTAGTGAAGACATTTACCCAGACTCGCCAAGTCGACAAAGGGGAGGCCTAAATACATATCCCGACCCAAAGAAAAAAGAAATAATAATGCGGGAAGCAATGAAATTCTTTAAAAACATCAACAAGGCCAAAGTAAATGAAAACAAGGGAGGACATGCAAATATCTCAAAGACTGCACTAGACAAATTTCTCCAATTACTAAAATAAAAATAGTCAATCAATCACTTGATCGACTTGATGGGAATTATAAGAGACTATAAAGAAGATCAAATACCAGTCAAAAGTCTTCAAAAGTTGTCTCAAGAAAGACATATGAATGACTTCAATAAACAAGTCAACCTGGAAATCGACAAAAATATGATCAAAAAAGTCGTAGTTGACATTGATTCCCAAGTAAATATTCTCTCTAGAGAAACATGGGTTAAACTCGGGAAAACCCTACTTCATCCAACAATGAATTGGCTAAAACTAGACGACCATAGGTTCATTGAACCAATTGACACACTTAAAAGTGTCATAACATCCATAATGAGAATCCTAACAAGAGTCAATTTTGAAGTGATTAATCTAGTTGAAGGCATCCCTGCTTACCCTACATTGGTCAGAAGACCATGGGGTCAAAACATGAGTAACACAATCTCCCTTGAGAGGGACAAAATTAAATTGAAAGGTAGTAGCAAGAAAATCATAATCCCTTTGGACTCAAAAGAATTCAAACCTTAGGTCAAGACATGGGATACATCCCATGAAGCTTGATAATTGTACCAAGTAATGAATAAACAAAAGAACAACGTCGAGCCCAATAGTGAAGGAGAAATTTTAGTCGAATCACCATTTTCAATAGGACAAAGCTCAGATACAAAATTGTACAATTGGAAAATGAAGAATTATGAAGCGCAAGCTAAAGAGTCTTGGTCGATAGAGGAAATACCAATAAAGTGATCAAAATCATGTTTTTCAGTACAAACAATCTCTATCGTGCTCAAGAAGAAGTTAAAACAAACACCAACACTAATCATGACTAATACACATACGATCTCCCCCCTGTCTTTCAGCGAAAGGAACTCTCCACCGATGTACATTGACGAGGTTTCTAAATCAATCGGAGAATACACTCTTGACCGACACATAATAGTAAAAAGAAAGGGAAGCAACACTTTATACAATTTCATTTGTCTCAAATTTAGACTAGGAAGGAAATATTCCAGCAAAACAAACCCCGAATAAGAGAAAAAAACAAGAAAAATTCATAAAGGGTAAACACATTTTTGACATCAATGTAGTCCTGGAGTGATGTAGGAGCATCGTCATCAAAGCGCAAGTGGAAGACAGCTCGGCGCCCTAACATGCATTTTGAAGTGATTTTTGAATTTTAAATATGGCATGTCATGAAATATCTTGAAAATATTGTAATTAAAGAACATCTTAAATGTTTGGGAGTTGAACCATCGCATGAGATCGATGGGGAATATATTTTCCTTTAATGTAGTAGATTGCAGTACAGATTCGAAGCATTTGTTCTAGTTATATGTTTGTCTCAAACATTTGTTGTAATAAATCCTTAGTAGTTGAAGCTTTTAGTTTGATAGGATAACACTAAGGTAGTCAGAGGGAAAAGCTCTATGAGCTCGTTTTGTATAAATAAATGTATTGTTACCCAGAAGTCGTTCTTGATAGTTGTTGCAATTTAGTTGAAAGTTGCATAGAGTTGTTGTTGTTGTTACGAGTTGATGAGAGATGCTAAAGAGCATTGTATGATCCCGTGTACATATCATTTGAATGAATATAACAGAGAAGCATTGATCCACATGTTTGGTTTTGTTGTTATTGTGTCTATCTAAATGAATGAATGGTAGGCTTTCTGTAAATTACAATTCTCTGTTATTACTTGTTCTTGTGTTATGAATGCATTTACATGGTTGAATGTATGAATCTGTGAGATATTAGATAAGTTTCAATTGTTTCTCTTTTACAAGTCTGTTCAAGGAGTGCATAAGTGTCTGCAAGGTGTGCATGGACAATCTATATCTTGACTCAGAAAGTCCAGCAGGGATAGCTTGAAAGTGTGTGTAAGTGGAAACACACTCAGATTCATATTTTTCAGTAGGAACAATTGAGTCGTATAAGAATTGTTGCAAGGAGCGCACAGTCGCCCATCAAGAGTTAAGTTGAAGGAAGCCTATTGCAAGGTGTGTGCAAGGTCGATATTTGGATAAGTATTGAAGAAATCATTCTAAGAAGTTCAGAGTGTCGAGGAGGAACAAGTTCAGGAGAGATAAATTGGATCTTTGTATGCAAGGAGTGTATATTGTCCACAAGGAGTGCGTTGACAGAGTCTTTTGACTCAAAATCTCAAGAGGAGTAACTTAAGATTATTTGCAGAAAAGTGTGAAGAATTGTTGTAAGGTACGCACATTCGTCCACAAAGAAGATAATTCATGGAGAAAGACCTTGTGGTATACCTAGGGAGGTAATATGGGGTACCTAGGGAGGTACCCAATGGGAATGTAGTTATGTGTTATTAGTGGAAGTCATTTAATATATGGAAATGTGGTCATTCAATGTAAGGTGGACTAGGTCCACTATATTAATAAATGCCCACTATGGTAGTTGGATGTAATAAATGTGAGAAGGTTCCTAGGAGATAGGGAGAGCTATATAAAGAATTCTAGGCAATGTAATGAAACATAGTGAAAAATATTGTGATTGTACAAGCAAGGTTTGCTTGAGGAGTTTTATCCTTCCATAAGGATTAATATATGGTGTTACCCTACCTCAAGGGCTTTCTCTATTTCTTTTGTTCATGTTATGGTGAATGGTTTATGGTTTATTCTTCGTATTATTGAAGTATATTTGCAGATCTGGTATAGATACTTAACAGACCTATTGCAAGGAGTGCACAGGGTCGATTTTGACTAAGTGTCAAAGAAAATGCTCTAAGGAGTAAAAGTTTGAGGGAAAAACAAGCTCGGAAGAGGTAGTGGGTGACAAGTCTTCAATAGGGAGGAGCCCTTTAAGATTCCCCAAATTAACGAGCAAGATCCATTCAAGAGGAAGCAGGATTGTTCAACACCGTCATATATGGGACAGTTGCACGAAGGATAGTCATGGAGTCTTTCGACACTTCGTGGTTTGGATATTTTGAAGTGTTAAAGAGAGGGGATCGCCAAAGTCCTCAAGCTGTGAAGTAATCACAGCTATTAGTTGCAGTGAGGATATGTGGAAGAAGATCAGAAGGTCCGAGAGGTAAAGCTCTGGAAGATTTGCATGGAGCAAAAGATATTTTTGCGAAGTCGCGAAGGACGATGAGGTCTAGATTGTTGGATCTAGGAAGGACACACTGCGGAGATCTGTGTAATACGGAAGAAGAGTACTCCAGAGGAAAACAAGAGTAGTGAAGCCAAAATTCCCAAAGCCAAAACTGTCAAAGTAAATCATGGCCATCAATCTAAGAGGGACACATGTTAGTAGATCGTGGAGTCCAGAAGTGCATACTCCGGAGGAAAGGAAAAGAGTAAGTGGAGTGTTGACCATAAGTTGTCCACAGCGGAGTAAAGGACGGATCTCAACCGTCGATCAAGAAGAGCACGTGGCACTTGATCTGAGACTTTTGGGAAAGGTCACTCCAGGGAAAAGGGGTGTCTGGAACACTCAGAACTCCCCAAGCCAGAGTCCCAAAGTAGATCACAGCCATTGGCTGTCAGAGAAGCGAGAACCGTAGATCTTGTTGGGTAATTTCACGGTTCAGAGTTCGGGGAAGAGGGTTGCAGTTGTCGCCAAAACAGCTGAAGCTCGAAGTTGTGAAGGGGGTTGGCCTGAGGTTATAGCTTGTGGTCATATTGAAGAAGGGCCTAGCGGAGGAGCTAGCACTCGCCACTCAGTGTTACCAGAAGCACCCGAGAATGGGGTCATGAGTGAATTGAACCTACGTAGTAACAAACGGGGGCATGTGTAAAATGATTTCAGGGTCTAGAAGAGGCCCGAAGAGCCGATTAGGCTCATAAATTTGAATATCATTGACCGAGAGGTCACGCAACCCCTAAGAGAGAAGGGGCATTGCATCAAGTGGTATCATAGAAAAAAATTGCTTGCATACAATAAGCAAAGGTGAGAAGGTGAAAAGAGATAGTCTAATACCATCAAGTGGTATCAGAGCCACAAAAATCATTTTTGTAGGCAAGGAGATGCAGTCTAATATCATCAAGTGGCATCAAAAGGAAAAGTTTGATTTTAAAATCTCTACGTGAAGGAGAAATTTCAACACCATGCTTCCTAGAAGATGTGCAGAGCCACATGTAGCGAATCGAATTGTTGAAAGGGAGATGAGAGAACTTCACGAAAGGTTAGATGCTATGGAGACAACACAAAGGAGAGAACATGATGTTGGAGACGTCAGTGATGCAGAGAACGAAGAAGTGGAAGTTGAAGAAATTGTAGTAGAGGATGTTGTAGAAGAACGTTTGTTGAAAGTTGTTGTCAAATTGGGAGCTATAGAAAAGATAGACATCTTGATGTACGAAGGAAATTTAGATGTTGAAGAATTGTTGGATTGGATAAGATCAGTGGACAAGTACTTCGACTATGAAGACGTTGATGAGGAGAAGAAGGTGAAACGTGATGTCACCGGATTAAAAGGACATGAAACGTTGTGGTGGGATGAACTGCAGACTGACAGAAGGTGCAAAGGAAAGCAAAAGATCAAGAATTGAGACATAATGGTAGCCAATCTTAAGGCTAAATTCATATCCAAGGATTATCAGATAAATCTATTCAGAAAATTGTAGAACCTGAGACAGAAGGGAATGATAGTGAAAGAGTAAACAGAGGAGTTTTATAAGTTGAACATCAAGGCTCGACAGAGAGAAAAAGATGATGAAAAGGTTGCCAGGTATATAAATGCCCTGAAATATGAAATCCAGGATGAAATCAGCATGATAATAGTGAGGAAAGTGGAGGATTCTTATCAGATTGCACTAAAGGCAGAAGAGAAGTTGGCGAGGAAACAGAACCAGCAAAGCAACAGAAGAAGTCTAAATAGAGGCAAGGCAATTGTCCATGATAAGGCACAGAAGCCCAAGGTTGAGAATAGAAAACCACACAGTCACTCAGAAAGAGGAGGAAGTTCCTGAGGGAGACCGTGCGGTGGAATAAATGTTTTTCCTTGATGAAGAGGAAGAGGCAGAGGAGAAGAAGTGAAGTGTTATGCCTATGGAAAAACAAGACACATGTCTTGGGAATGCCCCGAGAGAAAGAAAGAAGGAGGAGGTGAAGCTCACATTTCGAAAGAACAGAAGCGGGATGTTGAAGTAGAAGGTGTAGAATATGGGAAATCTCTGATGATGAAGAAGGTTCTCTTAAATCCAAAGCCAGAAGTTGAAAAACCAGTGCAGAGGAACAGTTTGTTCAGAACTCCTTGCAAGACTAAAGATAGGGTATGAAAAGTGATAATTGGCAGTGGGAGCACTGATAACTTAGTATCCATAGAGATGGTGGAGGAATTGGAGCTGGAGAAAATTGCACATCTGAGTCCATATAGAGTCTCATCGTTGCAGAAGGGTCACCAAGTAATGGTAACTAAACAATGCCTAGTTGAATTTAAGATAGGAGGATATATAGATGGGATTTTGTGTTATGTGATTCCCATGGATGTATGCCATTTTTTGTTGGGGAGACCATGTCAGTATGACATGAATTTCATTCATGATGAGAGAAAAATAGTAGGACACACATGTTACTTCCAATAGAGGAAAAGAAGGTGAAGGAAGAAGCCAACACAAGTATACTTCTCATGAGTGGGAAGGAACTCCAGAGTGAAGTCAAGAAGGAACAAGAGATGAAATTTGTTGTGGTGAGGAAACCCAGAGTCATCCTTACAAGTAATTTTGTGGATGATCTGCCTGAATAAATTCAGGAGTTGTTAGAGAATTTTTTTGACATAGCAGTGGATGAGTTACCTAGCTCATTTCCACCCATTAGGAGTATCAACCATCACGTTGATCTAATACCAAAAGAAAATTTGTCGAACAAAGTATCATACAAATTGATGCCTCAAGAGAATGAAGAGGTAAAGAAGCAAGTCCAGGGTTTGATGGACAAAGGTTTGGTCAGAGAAAGCTTGATTCCATGCGCAGTACCAACTGTGTTAAGTCTGAAAAAGGATGAAGGATGGAGAATGTGTATAGACTCAAGAGCAATAAACAATATCACCATCAGGTACATATTTCATTTGCCAAGGATGGATGACTTAATGGATTTCTTAAGTCGAGCAAATTATTTTTCAAAAATAGACCTGAAAAGTGGATATCACCATACAAGAATGAGAAAAGGTGATGAGTGGAAAACAACATTCAAAACAAATGAAGAGTTTTATGAGTGGCTTGTTATGCAATTTGGCTTAACAAATGCCCCGAGTACTTTTATGAGGTTTATAAATGAGGTATTGAAAGATTTTATTGGTAAGTTTGTGATTGTATATTTGGATGATATATTAGTCCTCAGTAAAACCGAAGAACATTTGAGGCATTTGACATTAGTGATGAGGAGATTGCAGCGGGAGAGGTTGTTGATAAATCTGAAAAATTCCTCTTTTATGAGAACAGAACTCATCTACTTGGGTTTTGTAATCTCTTCAAATGAATTGAATATGGATCTAGAGAATGTGAGAGAAATCAGAGAATGGTCATCACTAAGGAGCATATTTGAGGTGAGAAGCTTCCATAGATTAGCAAGTTTCTATCGAAAATTCATTAGAAATTCTAGTGGAATTTGTGTACCAATATTAGATACAGTGAAGAAGAGGCACAAGTCTTTTAAATGGACAGAAGGAGTTGAGAAAGGTTCCAGTATATTAAAGGAGAAGATGACAGAAGAACCGATTCTGGTCCTGCCAGATTTTGGGAAGACATTTCAAGTAAGATGTGATGCTAGTGGAGTTGCAATTGGAGCAGTCTTGAGCCAAGATAATAGGCTTGTTGCGTATTTCAGTGAGAAGTTGAATGATACCAAGAGGAAGTAGTCCACATATGATAAATAATTTTATGAAATAATTCAAGCCTTGAAAAAATGGAGGCATTATCTTGTTCTAAAAGATATTTTTTTGTATAGCGATAATCAGGCTTTACAATTCATAACCAGACAGGAGAAGTTAAATTAGAGACATGCTAAGTGGATAGAGTTTATGAAAAAAATTACTTTTGTCATTAAAAATGTTTCTGGTAATGCTAACAAAGTTGTTGATGCATTGAGCAGGATATGTTTAATTCTACAGGAATTTCAAGTGAAAACCTTAGGGTTTGAACACCTTAAGGAGATGTATTGTGATGATCCAAATTTTAAAGAGGCATATGAATCATGTACAAATATTGTGCTCAGATATAGAAGCCAGTGGATAGAGTATCTAATTCAAGATGGATTGTTGTTTAAAGGTTGCCATTTATGCATACCAAAATGCTCAATGAGAAAGAATTTATTGAAGGAAATACACAGTGGAGGTCTAGCATGACATTTTGGCCATGACAAGACATTTGCATAGTTGAGAAATTCATACTATTGGTCAGGTGTGAGGGAAGAGGTGAAGAATTTTGTAAACAAATGTAAGATTTGCTAGTATGCAAAGAGAAAGAAACATAACACTGGATTGTATCAACCATGATCCAGGTGGATATTGGGGGCCACCCACCTTTTCCAAATGGCTCAAAACGGTTTTCTGGCCATTTTGGCAATTTACTATTTTTAGCAGGTTTTCGCTTCCGGGGCCATTTTGAGGGTCTAAATGAAGTTTTTTTGAGATCAAGGCTCTCAATGATAGCTAAAGGAATAATTGATCCCCCAAAATGAATCTCCTCGATGATACCTTTCCAACGAGCTATCACACGCCTAAAACGGAGATCGTATGCAAAAGTTACGACCCCGGGAAGTTGATGCACCAACTTACCCAAACGGGGCCCACATGAC
>ML786475.1:410836-427742 GCA_009831015.1 Picea engelmannii | reverse complement strand
GTCGGGAACATATCGTGACCGTCGGATTTCCTAACTACAAATGCATACTAATGCATACTAAAGAAACACACTTTTACCTAACGACATATTAGACCAAGTAGATCTTAACTAACTCCTAAGTGTCTAAATATCCTAACATTGCAACCTACAGTTTTTCTGTCTCTTGGAAGTTCTACCAAGTCCCAAGTGGCATTCCTCTCTAATGCCTTCATTTCATCCTTCATTGCTTCTTTCCATTTATTACTGTTATAACCCTTCACAGCTTCTTGATAGCATGAAGGTTCATCATCATTAGTACTTAAAAATACTGACGAAACAAAATCATCATACCTTCTTGGAGGAACTTTGATCCGTGTAGACCTCCTTAGGGAAGGTTGTGGCTCATCCACAATCTGTTGATTATCATCATCATCCATATTTTCCTCTGCAAGAACCTCTTCATGAACCTCTTCATGAACCTCTTCAAAAACTTGTTCATGTTCACTTTCATCTGTAGTTGAACGAGTTTCTAACTGAATTTGTTGATATTTTGGTACTTCTACTTGTTTCATTTGACCATCTACATCTGATTTGATGAGTGATGATTCATCAAATATTACATCTTTGTTAATGGTGATCTTGTAGGCAATAGGATCCCACAACCTGTACCCCTTAATACCATCACCATATCCAACAAAGATAAGCCTTTTTTATTTTGGATCTAATTTAGAACTTTAATGTTTCAGAATTAGAGCATAGGCTTCACAACCAAAAACTTTAAGATTAGAATAATTATAAGGTTTATTTTGGATCTAATTTAGAACTTTAATGTTTCGGAATTATAGCATAGGCTTCACAACCAAAAACTTTAAGATTAGAATAATTATAAGGGTGACCTTTCCATACCTCTTCAAAAATCTTGCACTCTATTGTTGTTGATGGTGATCGATTCACTAGATAACAAGTTGTAGTTACTGCTTCTACCCACAATTCCTGCTGCAAGTTGGCGTTACTTAGCATACTCCTTGCTCTTTCTAAAAGAGTCATGTTCATGCGTTCAATAACTCCATTCTATTGAGGAGTATAGGCAGTGGTTTTATGCCTATCAATCCCAAACTCCTTACAATAGTTCTCAAATTCCATTGACGTAAATTTACCACCATTATCAGTTCTTAAACATTTAATGGATCTACTAGTGCTCTTTTCCACTAAAGCTCTAAACTGCTTGAAAACAATCAATACATCAACCTTTCCTTTCAACATATAGACCCAAACCTTCCTAGAGAAATCATCTATAAAAGTTACAAAATATGATGATCCTCCATATGAAATAATAGGGGATGGTCCCCAAACATCAGAATGGATATAGTCAAGGATTCCTTCACTGGTGTGTCTTCCGGTTTTAAATTTCTGCCTATTTTGTTTTCCATAAATACAGTGTTTGCAGAAATCTAACTTTAAAGACTTTAGACTAGGAAGTAACTTGCAATCAGTTAATACCTTTAATCCTTGTTCGCTCATATGACCGAACCATTGATGCCACAGTCGAACAGAATCACTGTCATTCTCAGATATCGTTGTCCCATGATCTGACTCAGTTCTTCCTTCTAACAAAAACAGGTTACCAACCTTCTTCGCTTTCATAACCAATAGGATTCCTTTGTAGACCTTTATAACTCCACCTTGAACAATACTCTTATATCCTCCAGTGTCCAAGACTCCCAAAGAAATTAAATTCTTCCTAAGCTCAGGTACATGTCTCACATCAGTTAGTATTTTAACAATTCCATCAAACATCTTAATTTGAATGCTACCAATTCCCACAACTTTACACGCGATATCATTTCCCATGTAAATTATTCCATCATCGATAGACTGGTAAGTAACAAACCAGTGTCTATGAAGACACATGTGATTTGAAGAACCGGAATCTAATAACCATTGTTGATCATGACATGAACCAATACTAATTGATAAAACTTCATCAGTCATACTTGAACCTGTTGCTGAACCTGTTTTAATTGCGTTCACTTCCTTCATTTCTTTTGGAGGGTCATCTTTGGAGGCTTGTTATCGCTTCCAACAGTCCTTCTTTAGGTGTCCTGATTTTCCACAAAACCAGCACTTAAGCTTGCTCTTTTTTCCCTTCGACTTTGACAGAGAGAAATCCCTCTGACCATGTCCTCTTTCTTTAGGTCTGCCTTTGACCATCATCGCCTCAGATGTAGAGGTTTCTGAATTGGATTTCTTCCTTGTTTCCTCAGACAGTAGTGCTCCAACAATAACATCAAACTCAATACTTTTTGTTGTGTTGAAACTAATAGAGGTAACAAAGTGATCCCATGACACGGGCAAAGAACACAATAATGTAATTGCCTTGTCTTCATAATCGAATTTTACTCCTATGCTAGTTAACTAAACTAAGAGAGTATTAAAAGTATTTAAATGATCAGCTATTTTCATACCTTCCTTCATGCACAAACTGTACAATTGCCTTTTCAGGAAGATCTTGTTCGTCAAGGATTTCATCATTATACAGGATTTCCATCTTCGTCCACAAACCAGTTGATGTCTTCTCCGCAACAATGTTGAACAGAACATCATCGGCCAAACACAGGTGTATGGCACTTAGTGCTCTCGCATCGATCTCATCCCAGTCTTCATCTGTTATAGTCGCGGGTTGCTTTGATTTTCCCAAAAGCACCTTCACCACGCCTTGTTGCACGAGCAGATCATGCATCTTAACCTTCCAGATCTTGAAATTGTTCTTACCATTGAACTTCTCAATTTCGAATTTAGCACTCTGAGTTTTTTCCATCTCAATAGATCGACGTGCTTTTCGACAGCACGGGGTCTCGTCGTTCTTTGTGGATTTAAACAGGAGTGAACCATGTTGTCTCGCCTTCTAATAAAAAATTAGACTTGCCCCCTCTACCAAAAACAGTCTGCGACATCGTCACCCCTCCGAGTAGAAATGGATCGAGTCGATCTCACCTGGACAGCGTAGCTCTCTCCCTTCCTCGCCGCGCTCCCTAACAGTAGAGAGACCAATGACGATTACAGAACAACGGGCCCTCTCCTTTTCTCCAAAGACAACGCAATTGACTATTGCCCCTCAAAAAACACGATTCACTACTCAATGTCTATGATAGACATCGTTGCTCTTCAGCGATTTGACACCCGCAACCTTAAAGACTGTCAATTAAAAAACCAAAAAAAAAAATGCATGGACCCTCCACACACTTTGCAATATGCGTGTTGTTTCTCCGAAATTTGTCGATGCTCCCTTCCTTTATATAGGCCAGCGCTGAAGTGTATCTCCCGAAATTTCATAAGTGCACCATTAAAAACGACGCTCCATTCATGCAGCGACCCCAGCACCGATAGAAAAACAACGCTCCCACAAGGAAGAGGGAGATTGGCCCTCCCTTAAGGCAGATAACCCAGTGCTAAGGAAAAATGATGGCGCTCTCTTCTGGCATATGGCCCCGCATTGAAGTCAAACGACGCTCCTTCTATCAAGCAACCCTAACACAGATTTGGAACCGGCGTTCCCTTTACAGAGGCTATGTTCCTCAACAACGGCTTATTTAACGTAGCTCTGATACCATTTGTTAACCCTAGCCACCAAATCAAAAACTAGTATGCAGCAGAAACATTTCAGAAGAAATAGATCAAACACAAAAACACGAATGTTACGTGGTTCGCCCAACTCTGGGCTACGTCCACCAAACAAGTATCGATTCTCTTATTTTTCAAAGCGTGAAGATTACAACAGGATCACTCCACTCATCTCACTCTATCAGCCTCTACAACCATACACGAATTTATAGTAATTTACATAAGAAATTGATTATTGAATGCAGTCATATCCAAATTCCAACTTAGTCTAATTAGTTACAACCAACGCTCAATAATAGGATCTAAAATCCAATTGTGGAGGAATTCATTGTCACCAAATTCCAACAGGCTTTACCTTGCTTGGGCTTACTGGCTTTGTCTTCGCTACAAGGTCCACTGCTGGAACAGGACCCCGAACTCGATCAGAGGACCTTAATCCTAGAATCATTAACTGAATATACAACAACTAACTTAACAGAATAAACCATTGAACCAATGGCATACTTAACAGAATAAATGGCATCATCGACTTAAGTCGAATAACCATATACTACAAAACTTGAACTATCGCTCTCCATAATCTTTCAAGACTGCACTGCATGTTGGCTCAACATTTGCTTTAACTTATGAATATTCTATTGTTGGCTTTTGATCTGCTACGAAGGTATTTGGATCTGTTCCTTCCTTTGATGTTTATGGATCTGCTTTTGCAAATTAATATCATAATGGTAGAACCCGATCTTTAGGTATAATAAGTAGCCCTAGCCTCATCATTCTATGAGGTTCTTCTCCCTAATCTTTGATGTCATATGTTGAACTTAATATAAGAATTGCAAGGAAACTAGTGTTCCTAAAAGTTACGATCCAACATACAGGGTTGGTCCTAGGAGTGCCCTGTGGTGCCCAACCCCTTTATATTAACAAGGGGAGTTGCAGAGCAACAAGTCCTTGTCGAGAAGGTAGAGGACCTTGATTGAGTTGCAATGTGTTATCGAGTAGATTGATTGAGCAATGTGTTATATGCTTCTAGATTAACTTGATTGAGCAACTTAGCACCATGTGTACTTAACTGAAAGTTGTTCACGTCAGGAATAGAGATTCTTGTAGTTTTAGTAGTTTTGTAGTTTTATTTTTATTTTTATTTTCATCGAGATTGGGTTGGTGTTCAGTCTATCGTACTGTATCGAAAAGAATGCATTGCATTCCCAATGATATTCCCAAGACAAAATAAAATAACGAAGAGGCTCGCCTCCCGAGCTACAGTGACTGTCTGATAAGCATTGAGTTAGACTAACGATTAAGCCCAAGCCAAGGCCCAAAGATGTAGATTGCATATTAAACCCTCTCAACTCCCTTTGAAGCAAACATAGCTTCTATTGTGGCATGAGAAAGGACATCCACCTTTCTGCCCATCCCGAGTACTAACTTAACTTTAGTTTTTCATCTTTATGCCTATTATTACTACTAACTACCATCTTGAGTCTTCAACAACTAGCCCCTTCCCCCCAAGGGGAGAAATAAAACTGTTAATTCTTATTATAAAGGACTTGAGAGTAGAACTTCAGTTTTTCATCTTTATGCCTATTATTACTACTAACTACCATCTTGAATCTTCAACCACTGGCCCCTTCTCGCTAAGGGGAGAGATAAAACTACTAATTCTTATTATAAAGGACTTGAGAGTAGAATCCAACATTCGACAACAGAAAATACCATTGGTGAAATTGGATAGCCGACCTCCATATCAGTCCATACACACCCAAAAGGAAGCCAAGTGGATGCCAAAGGGATCCACTTAGCATACAAAACAATCAAGTGAATTGAACTAGCCACCGGTAAAAGATCAGTCGCGCAAAGACGAGATTAAGTTGATTACAATGTAGTGCTCACCACGAAATTTGGGGGATAGATAGGAATCTATCAGGAAGAACTAATTGAGACTCATGTAAGCACCTGCTTCTCTTTTCAGGAGCGCGGGTCCTCTGAATGGAACAAAATAAGCACAGACACTCGACAAAAAAGGCTATTGCAACCATCATATCCCACAAGGACAGGAGTAACCATCACATGGCATTTTTGGAAAGGTGGGTATCCAAACTGCACTACCTTTACATGGAACTTCTAAGATGGTGAGTGTGCAGTTGATATGGTCACCCGGACAAATATGATTTCAAGGATTTTGATTTTGAGATGACCAAGCTCAAGGATGAAATCAAATTCTATGATGTTTATGTTTATTAAGCACCCACATTCTCATTCTCGCTTGGAAGGTCTACACTTGCCAAATTTCAAAAGATTAAGCTTTCCCAATTCGTCTTATAATATACCTAACACCTTTACAGAAGCAACCCAGTTTAGAATGCAAAAGAGTTGAAGTGATAAGGAAGTTGATTTAAATTTCAAAAGATTAAGCTTTCCCGATTCATCTTATAATATACCTTACACCTTTTACAGAAAAAAGCCAATTTAGATTGCAAAAGAGTTGAAGTGATAAGGCAGTTGATGTATTGTAGTAAAGCTGAACCAATGTTTTATAAAATGGGATTGCAAAAGATTTGAAGTGATGCGCCAGTTGTTGCATTGTAGTAAATCTGAACCAGTGTTTTATAAAATGGACAGTAGCCAGATGCATTATATTTAGATTCACATCTAAATATAGACCAAAGCACACAGGTGATCTACTCACAGCAAAGCATAACATTTGTTACAGTTTTGACATCAAAGATTGTATTATGGAATAACTCATGACTCTATTAGAAAGTAGAAATCTTCTCGACGTCGATAGAGATTTGAGATTCCATAAGTAACTCAGTGAGTGCTTTCTAAGGCTTGGAAGAATAAAATGAAATACGAACAACCACATGTTTCCTTAACTATCTACTCAAGATCACTAATCTAGAAGCATGGTAAGAGAAATTAGTGCACTTACTCATTAAGGAGAAAGACAAAAAAGACTACTATGTTGTTTAACCAGTAATGGCATACTCTAACAACCACATGTTTCCTTAACTATCTACTCAAGATCACTAATCTAGAAGCATGGTAAGAGAAATTAGTGCACTTACTCATTAAGGAGAAAGACAAAAAAGACTACTATGTTGTTTAACCAGTAATGGCATACTCTGACACAATAAGCTCAGTGATCTCCTGTATAAGGGTATACAAAAAGGGTCCAAATTGTTAGAGAGAGGGCTCGTCTTTCCTAGAGTTGGTCTTTCCACCCAGCTAGAGTTAGACCAGATATAAGAGCTTGCAGCTATGGGGAGCTTGTAAACATATGAAGGGTCGGCGTGGAAAAACAAGCCCACACTTGGCAACCTTTTCCAGCATTATATGCCAAACTTAACATCAACAAAATTAAAACACTTGTTAATAAAGTAATATAATATTACTATACTTGGTTCACACAACTTTAGGATAGACACTTGTTAATAAAGTAATATAATATTACTATACTTGGTTCACACATGGCTAGGCCTTGGCCTGTCAATTGTATCTCGAGCGCCTACCTATATGTTGAGCATTATTTCAGATTTAACAGGGAATTATGACGAGAAGAGGAGAACTCAGAACGAGCGGTGGTCCAGCCCTGTCAAACAAAACCTGGTCATTCTCAGTGATAAAATATTAGTGGATGCCCACATATAATACATTTGATCTTGAACTCTGTGCTTGCGGCATGCTCAAGTGTATCGTGGCATGTGCAGGAATAGACTAAAGACCACCTTCTCCTCATCAGCTCGCGCACACCACACCAGGGCAATACCGATAATAGTTTCTACAGTAAGGGACCCTAATAAGGGAACAAAGAGCTTTACTTCTATTGCAATGGTAACCTGGACGGCTATCACCTTCTGCACCTTAGCTCCCACAACACAGTTTAAGTTTCCCACAAAATTGGTTATGACGAAATTAGACTCTTCATATTGAGAGAATTTGGTTTGATAGTCCCCCGATTCCAGGTAGTGAAAGCTTTACTTGTTATTGTTTTTTTTCTATTTAGATTTTACAGATATATACTCACAAAGTGCAAAGGTAAGAATGAATACATGCTTAACATATGAGACCAAGGCTAAACAAGAGAATTAGGCAATCTAAATACATGAATAATAGTAAATGTAAGGAAAAGCCCACAATGACTGCTAATCTTCCACTTGTTTTGGTGGTCTTTGTATTGGACCCAACTCTAGCCAACCTCAAATCTAGAGCCCAAACCCTTGGTTGGTGATCTGATGAGCTAAAAAATCTTCAACTAGGATAATCCCAATGCAGTTACAGGGACTGGGTAAGACCAGGAAATACGCAGTTACCACGGGACCTTGTTACATATTTAGCTTTTTCACTTTTTTTAGAAATTTGAGGTTCCAGAGATTATCCCAGAACCCCCAAATAAGTATGCCCTCCAATCTCTTAGATCCTTAACCGATAGTAGATCTCGCAGCAGAGATGGGAAAGGCTAAGTTTGTAGTATAAGCAGCAGCAAAGGCACCCCTGTCTTTTGGTTGATTCTAAAGAAGCGGTGTGCTATTTTAGCCCGCACTGGTATTCCCCCCTGTCCGGTAGGGCCAACTATGGGTGTTGCTTGTTAATCCCAAACTTGGATTTCTTCAAACCATTGACAAGTCAAAAGGTCAGATAGAGTTAGCTCAAGGATGGCCCTCAACTACCGGAAGTAGCTAGTTGTTGGAAGGAGGAAGTAGCCGAACTCCCGGGTGAAGAAGTGGAGGGAACTACTATGATAGTGAAAAGTCAGTTAGTTCAATATCTAACTACAAACCAACCATACCCACCAGCAAACCACAACTGGAGAGGGAATGCAGACCCACCAGCAAACCAAAATTGGAGAGGGAATGTGCAGGAGTAGGATAAAGCGTCGGAACTTGAACCCAACCCACAAGGCGCTGGAGCCATAACAATACCAGACCAAGGGGAGCTGGCGAAGGAAGTTGGAGCAGCGCCGCCCGAAGGCATATAACTGTGGATTATTGACAAAGGTGAAGAGGGAATCGGTCGTGAATGGGATCCTTGAGGTCGGGAATTGGGTGCTTGCTTTCCAAGTACAGTGAACTTTTTAAAAATCGTCATTTGCATAAAATTCACCAATTCCTTCGGATTTCGAAGGAGTAATTCATTTTCAAGTAGCAACTGTCATCATTGTCAACAAACTGAAAGCAAAAATAGGAAAAAAAAATCGTGAAATTAGATTCAATTTATTATATACGAAAACTATCCATAGCAAATGACGATTTGGATACCTTGGTTTTGGTTGTATAATAACCCCTTGCCAGAATTCCAGACAACATCGTCTCCTCTTTTGTAACGTATGTACACGACTCTTGCTGAGGACTGAATGTTCCCAGCATAACATGAAAAGCTCTGCTTCGTATTTGTCCTCCAAGACAGATATAACGCAGGCGAGGACACCATGCTTGTATACACATGGACACAGAAGAACACGTCGGTTATAAGAATATGGCCAAAATGAAAAACTGCCCAACTCAAATTTTGCACTATCAAGGCGTATATGAGCAGGAGGAAAACCCATACGAAGGTTGTGTAATAGGCAAAGTCGATTATGAAAAGCCAGAGGAAAGTCACCATGAGGTGCTTCCAAACCTTGGGAACGAGGAGGGAATAGAGAACCCTGAAGCGAGGAGGAGGGAATAGAGAACTCAGTGTAGGGAATATAGAGTTTGGTGTGCACACATGGACACGTCTCTGTGTCATGCAAAATACTACGTGTAAGCAAAATACCATAAACATAGGCTAAATGCATTCAAGGTTAAAGAGAGAAAACAATTAATGTTATGAATTAATGTTAGACCTGATGTCTAGCATTAGTTCAATAAACTTCAATAAACACTTAAACTCATCGGAACTCTCTAAATTTATCCTAAGTCTTGCCTCGATATGAGGCCAAATAAAACGTCCAACTTACAACTTAGGATAAAAACGCAAAGTGCAGTTTCAAAAATTTATGGATTTGCCAAAACTTAGGTTAAAAGACTAATAATTCATTGGTTTGTGTGCAGGTTTAATAGAAAAAGATAAAATCGATTACTAATAATCCCTACCAGCCCAAAGGGCAGGGACTAATAAGGCAGAAAGTGCTTAAACCACTTAAATGGGAAACTCCCACCCCTGCTTGCTTGGCCTTTCCCTTTGTTCTTGGCCTTTTCCTTTGTTCCTATCACTGTTGGGTCTTCTATAGAAAGCGTTGTTGGGTTTCGATATGGGAATGAAGAAAGGGCTGGGCCTCGATCTCGATATGGAAGGAATGCTCATTCTGGAATAGGCTCTACTCCTTTCTTTGATACAAAAACTATTGTTGGTATATATGCAGAGAGTATTGGATCTATTGCTTATACCACTAATTGAACTACTGTTGTCTCCCTTGCCTTTGCAACAGGTACTTCAAATGGATCCGAAGCTAGAACTGGAGAATCATAGACTGATGCTATGGGTCTTGATCTGGACCTAGCACTACGACTGGCTATGGATTAGGATGGCTTTCTAGCTTAGGCTAGTTGGTCCAGATCGACTATGTTTACTATACCTCCCTCCGCCTTTGCTAGTTCCTCCACTTCGCCTATTAATGCCTCTACCCTGGTTGCTTTTACAACTCGGTTAATGAGATCTGCCATCCCTAGGTTCCAATCTTGATCCGTTGCTCTTATTGCTCTCATCTGTTCCTCTATATCTACCTTTCCTCCTGTTGCAATCCATATTTTTCTTTAACTTTATTCCAATTGTTTAAAGGAAGCATGGATTGTCTATGAAATTTGCAATTTATATTGTTTATCATTTTGTGAATCTTGAAAATTGTTTGATTAATTTACAAGATCCGATGCTTCTTTGTTTTCATTCTTACAGGAAATGAATGGTAGAGATCGAGTTTCGGGGAGAAAGCTGTTCACTCTATAACTATCAAGTTTAAACCCCATGAATCTAACGGCCCATATCTAATATTCATGTCGCTCGAAAGATCGAACAGTCACATTTAAACCTCAATTGACGATTCGGAAGATTTTTGGGCTTAAAGTTGTAAGTTGATTAGTGTGTTTCTCATCGCCTGAAATATCTGACGACCGTTATTATTTTCGATCCAGCGACTGAGAAACAATTCAGGATTAAAGATGATAAGTGGCTAAAAGCCGCATGTAGTCCCGAATTCACAAGTTGTTGACACGTGTCATATATATTCTCGAAAAATATGTTGATTGATTTAATTCGTCAAACCCATTTATTTCAGCACATATTTTAGGATTTTCTAGATTAATTTCAAATCTACGCTTGTGCAAGAGTTGGTGGCCATGAACAAATACGAAGCGCAAATTTTCATTACTTCGGGAATGAAAGCTTAAGGAGAAAAAGAGCTAGCCCCGTGATAAAGACTCGAATCAAATATTATAGAGAAGAATAAACCAAGGAATATAGAAGAAGAATCCAAGAGGGAAGAAGATCCCAATCTAAGAGCCAAAGGACCTATACTACCCAGTAGATGTACACAATCCATGGGTGCATCTTGTGAGAAAAGATGAGCATCTGAAGGGCTATGTGGAGTAGGTTCAACTAGTGGATTACTATACAGTCTAAGTGGGCCTAATGGTTAAGAACATGTGTTTCCTCTAAAGAGGTCACAAGTTCAAATCCGAAGGGGGTAGGGTATATATACCTTCGTGGACTTTAGCAATCAAATCCTTGTGCGAAGGGGTCCCTTGTCCCACAAACAAAAGAGTCTCATACACCAATTTGAAGGAGTGACCTTAAAAATAGATTATTATTATTATTATTATTATTATAAAGCATACTAACAATTAAGTTCCTAGACTTATAGTTAGTATCAATTAGGCTATTCCTACTATCACTATTAGTATTAGTAGTAGGAATGTAGAGTCATACTAACAAGGCATAAGTTTTATTACAAGGCATAGTAACAATTAAGTTCCTATACTTATAGTTAGTATCAATTAGGCTATTCCTAGTATCACTATTAGTAGTAGGAATATAGAGTATTAATGAGGCCCTATACGTATTCACTATTATATAGTAGAGGTAAAGGGAACCAAACAAGGAGTAGTGCGGCCAAGGAGGGAGGACCACCCGGAGAGGATTGAGGAGAACCACTTGCAAAACAACAAACTAATGAGGTAAGATGTATACACGATCATAAATAGGCCTGAGGCAGGGCATAACCGACCGAGGAATATTGAACAATACTCCAAGAGGCAAGAAGGCCCCAATCTAAGAGCCAAAGGACCTAGACTACCGAGTAGATGTACACAATCCATGGGTCCATCTTGTGAGAAAAGATGAGCATCTGAAGGGCTATGTGTAGTAGGTTCAACTAGTGGTTTACTATATCCACAACCCCACCTTATTCCCTGAGTTTTCCCCATAGAAATTCTCAGAGATAAGGGAGATTGGATGCGGATTATGCAACCATTCAAGCCATTGTTTAACTCAAGAATAACAAGCCTTCAGCGTGTCTCATGCTTTGGGATGTTTGTAGCAGTGAAGAAGTGCACGAGTTTGTTGCTCTCACGGACTCACATTAGTGGAATTTGGTTGGATCGCAGGATCCACATTGACACAGATAGCATTGATGTTATCATGAGGCTTCCAATGGATGGAGAGGATGTTGGCTATGCATTCTAAAAAAGAATTGTAGTGCAGGCAGAAGCAGCTGTCACGGAAGAACATATGGATCCATGGCTAAAATATGACATGAACAACGCAAAGCAGGGAGAAAAAATATCCTCGATCATACATTTACCGGTTAGCATGGCAACGTAGCTTCTATCTACCAGAGTGTTGCAGACCTGTTAAGTAAGAGACTGCTCAAAGCAGGCAGTTCATGTCACTGATGTGTGTGCAATTGGTGTGAAGTTGAACTAGGTTTCATACCTCACCAATGAGATCCTACAAAACGGCATAGACGTGCAAGATAGGAACGAGGACTTCCATTATGGGAGTTTCTTAGTGCTGCTTGCATTCGTACAATTGGCTAAGCCGGCAGGTATTGACCTTCTGCCACGGGACTCGTTGGTGAAATTTCTTTTAGCTGGGTATGAAGACATGTCCTGCGCAATGGAGAAGGCAACGTGGGGGTTATAATCAACACTCATTTTGGGGATACTACCAAGCCATCATCAATGCACATTGCCGACAGTACCAGTTTGAAGTCACCCAACACATTTGTCATATGATGCTACGGCTGGCAGACGATAGCATCGATCTGAAATAAAACGTAGGGACACTAGACTTCATGCTAGTATTGAAGCGTGTCAAGCGGGCCATCAAGCAAGCGGTGGGCTCAGGCAGCAAAGAAACATAAAAATAAACTAGCATAGCGGTAAACTTGTGGCTGGTGAACCCAGAAAGGTTTAGGCTGGTCCAAAAAATGAAACACGGATTTACATCTCTCCACTTTGTAACAAAACCTTAATCTTTGTTAATCACTCAAAGTGGCAATTTGTTAGTCACCATAGTAAATTTCAAATATGATCAAGTAAAAGTTAAAAAATAAACATGTAAACAGATGTCTTTATTACGCCGAAAGGCGTACACCTATTGACAATGGGCAGATTTAATAGGGGTTTACTGCTTAATAAGTTTTCTATGAACGGGATTTAATATGGCTGGAATATTCTTAGTAGTCACACAAAATAAATGGCTGTGATTTCAATCATTAACTTCCTAGCTATTATAAAGACATTCTTTTATGTGTTTACTTTTTTACATTTACTTAATCATATTTAGAAATTACTTTGATAGCTAACTGATTGCCAAGTAAGTGATTAACAGAAAATAAAATATTAACACCAGATAAATCAATAATAAAATTTAATATATTCTTTTAAGGATTTTTTTCATCTTGTCAGCCTTTCGGCGTTGATCAGCCACAATTATGTGGCTGTGCTAGTAATAGTTGGAAGTTAGTGGTTGAAATCACAACCATTGATTTATAGAGACGACTAAGAATATTCCATCATTATTTAATCTTGTCCATACAAAACTGATTAAACACTAAAAACTTATTAAATATGACCATTATCAATAAATGTAAGCCTTTGAACGTAACACTAAAAAAAAGATCCTTCTATATGTAGGCGCATATGTAGGTGCAGAGGAAACAGGTCCCATATAAGGCCCAAAAAAGCAACCACGACTTGGAGGGGGATACAACATCAGAGTCCACTGAGTCGGATGACTGAAAGAAGCGTAAATGGCTGGGGCTTTTCATCATCAGTGAGAAAGCATTTAACCCGGTCACCGGACAAGCCCTGCTTCTACCTCCTCCCATAGTTGGTGTATCTAGTAGTTGTGTGATGCACAATGTTTCAACGCCCCCGCAAGGCAAGGGCAGTAGCACTGCTACCCAAGAGTAAGCGATACTCCTATGCTAAAGTGGAATGATGAAATCCTTGTTGCTGCATCTTTTCCAGTCCCTTCAACAGCAAGTCACAAGCGAAGGAGAGTTTTGACCAGCAGCAACATTGACTTCCCCTCGATCAACACTACGACTACAGGTGCTGATTAGTCATCCACCATGGCCTACATCCGGTGATAATTCCTATCCCCAAGCACACGGAAGCACACGGAGGAATCAGACTCATACGACTTCAGTCGCGGCCTGCAAGGTACACAAGACGGAGAAGAAGTGTAACTACGAGGTGACACTACATTCATTGACCCATCGCAAGAAGAGTCCCAACAAGAAGCAACACAGTAGGGCATATTGATTGAAGAAGTCCCGTAAGAAATGCCCCCACCACCACATCCAAGAAGAAACTCGAGATCTCTAGGCTTTGCAGGGAAGGATGCCACCAGCGAAGAGGAGGTTATAGCAAAGAAGGCAAGGGACCTGGTGAAGTCCCATGGTTAAAAGTTTGGATGGGTCACCATCCTAGGAGAGGAAAAACAAGGGGATGTGATAGATGAGTACTTGCATCTAAACCCCAAGAAGTGACCTCCTCAGCACCAGTTGCAATCCCCTCAACATTGATTGTGCCATTGCATCAACCCCCATTCAACAAATTCTACAACCTGCTGGTCGTGCTACAAGTCTCGGCTCAGGTCACGAGTACAGATTCCAAAGTGGGAAGAAGGAATCCGTGGTAGAGTAGGTAGAGCAAAAAGGTAGCAGAGCATAATCAATTGGTATACCACATGCTACCATCATCGCGTAGGACTTTCGTGAGGGAGACATAGTCCGGACACAGGACATTGTAGACCTACGGAAAATAGACCTTCCCTCCCTTGCCAAGCTTATCATAGAGTTTATTAAGGAGATGAAGGGTAGGTTCGAGAACAAGGATGAGTACATCAAGGATCTGCAGATCCAAACCCTACGCTTCAAGGACTAGTTGGAGGAGATTGAAAAAGAAAAAGAGGTGTTGTGCACACAAGTGGAGAAAGCCACAGAAGTGAAGGTTGCTGAGAAAACAGGTCGAGGAGGCCACCATAACAAAGAAACAAGCTACAAATGCAAGAGTGAGGGAAGCAGAGGTCCATGAAGAAGCATCAAGGCTCCAGGAGGAACTGTCAACCTATTTTGCAAAGGTACTTACTCACTTGCCTGAGGATTTTGAGATCACCAACTAGCCAAGCATCATAATCACCAAGGTAAGAGAAACAATGTGCCAGATCACAGAAAACAAGAAGGGTTTGTTGAAGTGAACAACGAAAGCATAAATGAGACGAGAATAGGAGAAAAGTGGGAAGAGGCAAGACTGGTAGCCATGAAGGCCAAAGCACACAGGAAAAGGCAAATGTCGATTGATCTTGTGGTCACTAAACCCTGAGCATAGATAGAGAAATTATAGCTATGCCTCAAGTGCCAGGCATTATGGGAAATTTTCCAAAGGCATGGTGACATCTTGGCAGAACTCGAGCAGAGGATTCAGTGGCAGATTGAGGAAATAAAAGAGCAATATGAGAAGGTTGACACTAAAGCTATCGTGTCGAACACTAATAACAATATGGAAGAAGCATGAAGCCTAGTGCTAAAACAAGATGCTCTGGAAGATGGAAGAAGAAGCTGAGGAATCTGGCAAGGGAGTTAGCTTGGAAAACTCAAACCCAGTTCATAGCAATGAAGAAAATGAAACTAAGGGCGGACATTGAACTAGTAGCATTTCTGCATCATGTTAGGACCTTAAGAGATCATGGAGGGAACCAGTGGCGATTCTCATTTTCTCAGTTAAGTAACTTACCTCCATAGCTCTATGATATACTCACTTCACTTATATCCTCTCTTCTGATATTACAGGATACAAAGTTACTACATCAAAGAATACATGATTAAGTTACTTATAACAGGGATAGAATATTTAATATCATTAGGGAGTTCCCTTAGTATAGTAACAGCCTCATATACTAATTAGGATTGGGCTCCACTAAGTTATGGGTTTAATAGTATCAATTATAGGCATTTGTAATCCAGGAATAACAGCCTCATATACTAATTAGGATTGGGCTCCACTAAGTTATGGGTTTAATAGTATCAATTATAGGCATTTGTAATCTAGGAATAATAAGGATAGTAATACTAACTAATTAAGGTCAATACATGTTATTAGCAAGTAACTATGATCCATATATTAATGGGTAATGATCGATAATAATATTATTATTGGTATACTAGTGTAATATGCTATTTAATTGAATTAAAAGCAACTTTCCAATACATATAGGCTGGAAACCATTACAACATACTCATTATGAGTTTAATATGTCATTTATGGGAATTGAACCCAGTTGGGGAGGATAACAATCATTCCTCACAACCATCCAAGCTAAATCCAATTAACAAAAAAGTTAAAACAGAGTGACCAATATGACCAAGAAGTAGTAATGGATTTAGCTAAACATATCCTTATATTAGGGGCTCGAACGGACTTAAACCAAACCAAATTCAAACGAAAGCTTCGGGTCTTCTCTGTAGCCCCACTCTGTTGTCTGTTGAAAGCCTTAGGTCTTGGAAGACCAAAAAGAAACCCAAATAAGATAATGCCAGCCAATGAAGGAAGGCTAGGCATAGGCCATTATTACCAATAATAACGGGTTGGAAAAAAAAATCCCAGGCAACCGGTCACACATTGCTTAACTCCACCCTTCCGACCTACCAGGGTGACAGGATTACGCCCAACATACAGGCTTTACGAACCCTAGGCACGGCCCACACCGACACTCTTAGAGTCCTTGGTTCATGGCTCATGTTGCTATCCTTCCTCCAATGCACCAGCACTAGACCGGGAACCACAAATTACCTCTCGATAGACGAAAACACTCATGAACTCTC
>ML786475.1:394899-408923 GCA_009831015.1 Picea engelmannii | reverse complement strand
CATGGCTTGATAAGTGCAAATGAAGATGTAGGCACGGGTCGAGCTCAGCAAAATATGGAGTGAAAGATACCAACACAGTCCCGAGAATGAGGCTGCATGTAAACAGAGCTGAAGTTGACTGATGGGTTTGCAAAGATCATGCACCCGAAACCGTAAGCAGAGAGGCTTTTGGGCCTATAACAACGTCAAATAGCAGGGCCAAGCTAGCTCAAAAACAACATAAAACACATGCATGACCTGGCAATGTCTTAAGATGGTGGTGTGAAACACAGAGGGGAAATACCAGCCATGATTTCACGAAATAAATACCACGTAGATGCTATCATATCATGCAACAAGAGTTGTAGAATTACCTCTAAAAGCTGCGCATAGAAAGCTGGAAGTCCAAAATCCTCCACAACCACCAAGAAACACTTCACAACTATGGTGGAAGCCAAATGCCAGTAGTGGCGACACTATAGCAGCCCGGGCAATGATTTTATACTAGGTAAGATGGTCGCAGGGATGGCAAGAAGGATGGGCTTCGGCCAACATCCAAAAAACCCCACAGCTCAGAATCAATGAGGCGGAACCAAGTACAAAATGACCAAGTTATGGAAAAATGTGAGGAATGAGATCGATCAACAATCATTGGAGGTAGATCGATGGCACAAAGCCAAGGACAAAGAACCGTAGAAAATCACGTGAAATGTAGATGTCAAGCATAGGATTGGCCAGGGTGGAGTACAAATCCCACAGTTGGGTATGCTAAATGATGGAAAATCTACAAGTTGAAATGCCGAGTGGGAAGCCTTGAATGCGCAGTTTCAAACTTTATAACACATCTCATAACTCTATCTACAAATACTTATTAAAAATGAATTTTAAATAATAAAAAATAAGTTTTTTTTTTAAATTTATATTGTTAAATTTTGACTTAAAAAACATTTCGTAGAACAATTTAAACAACATCAATAACCATATATCAATTTTACAAATATTATCACCACCAACTAACAAATGACTCGAATGACTTAGCTATTAGGACTACCTTATGCCCAATATGTTTTCATTGATTATGTCACTCATGACATAAAAAATACAAGACAAAAGTCAAAGAGTTTGTTCAACATCTAGCCACGTAGTTATGACCCCTATTAGGGATGGGACCTCTCTCTAATTGTCAGGGTACGGGTGGTACCGGGCCACGTTAAGGATGGGACCCCTCTCTAATGGTCAGGGTTACCGAGAGATTATCGGGAAGATAAAAAATAAAGAAGCTTTTAAGACATGGATATGAAGGAAAGGCAATCAATATGCACCCTGCTGCAGAGTCTTTAAGACTGCAGCAAGTGATATATATATCCTCAGATATATCTTAATGTATATAAGTTTTTAAGACTGCAGCAAGTGATATATATATCCTCAGATATATCTTAATGTATATAAGTTTTTAAGACTGCAGCAAGTGATATATATATCTTCAGATATATCTTAATGTATATAAGTTTTTAAGACTGCAGCAAGTGATATATATATCCTCAGATATATCTTAATGTATATAAGTTTTTAAGACTGCAGTAAGTGATATCTGTACAGTTCACCTTCATCTTTCATCGGTTTGGGCGGCCCACCTGGGAGTTATCAGACTGTGGAGTCCGTTTCACTGTTTTGAATTGGCTGTATTTTCATTGATGGGTCTTATTTGCTACAGATGTAGCTTCTCTATGTAAATGAATCTATACTCAATATAAATTCGAGTGAATTTTTCATGGAAAAAAAAAGTGATATCTGTATTTTAGGTGGGATTGTCTTATATAGGGTAAAGAGATGGATCATTAAATTCTCTATTATTAATAAGGATACATAATATATTATCTTATCATATTTTATTAAATTTTCTAATATTCTGTATTATTAACAAGGATATATAATATGTTATCTTATAATATTTTATTAAATTTTTTATTATTAATAAGTGTTGTATGGCAGTTCAATATTGTTAAGTAATGAACTAAGTTGTCATGTAATCAACTGTATATTTATTTTTATTCATAATTGGTATTATACAATTTGGAATCTTCAAAAAATATAGAAAACTGAAAGTTATATGTTAATGACAAAGATGTAGATAGGAGAAGGGAGTTAGAGCTTTCACCACTTCCATCAATAGGTTTAGAAAATCCATATATATTGGCTTTCATTAGCTCATATTCCTAAAGGGATTTGAGAGAAAATAAGGAAAAAGTTGTTCAAGTTTTTTTGATAAGAAAAAGAGAAAAAGGGAGCATCCCCTTGGTTAGATGGAAGAAGTTGGAAAAAACCAAAGAGACAAGGGGATGATGCTTAAAAAAATCCATTAGTGTGGACAAGTTCTAACAAGAAAAAGCATGGAGGCTAATGCAAAATGAGGGATTGTGGGGAAAGATAATGAATGCCTAGAATATAGCTCCAAATTCAATAGAGGACTAGACAAATAGGGTGAAGGTATGTGGAGAAGGTTCAATTATATGGAAAGCATTGGTGAAAACATTTTCATTATTAGGAAAATGGCTATTATGGAAGATTGATAGAGGAAATAAAGTCAGGATAGGGAAAATCCATGGATTAGTTGTAATGACTCATATAAACTTTTAGATTATTTAAGAAATGAACTTCTTAACAAGGAAATACAAATAGGGGAAGATCCATGGATAAGTTGTAATGACTCATATAAACTTTTAGATTATTTAAGAAATGAACTTCTTAACAAGGAAATACATAATATAGCTAAGGCAACAGATCATGATAGTAATGATATATGGAAATGGGGATGGAAACAACTGTAAAGTTGAGTCTTGGAGGAGAAATAGCATAAGAATGAACATAATTACCTACTTGATGAAGAAAATTACCTCAAAGCAAGAACTATATCCTTGGAAACCCCTAATTTTGCTATAAAATCAGTAAAATCAACTTTGAAAAAAAAGTAGCACTGTCAATATCACCATCATATATTTTAGAGTTAAAATTATAATATATTTTTAAACTATGAATTCAAAACCCTTAATTTTGCTAAAACAACCCTTAAAATCAACTCAAAAAAAGTTGTATTACGGACATTACCATTTTTTTAACGGTTAAAATTATCATATTTTTAAAAAGATGTTGATACAATAGCATTACATTTTTTTTTAATTTTACATTTTACATATATAATTAAAAAACAACATTACTAAAATAAGAATAAATTCTTTTTAATTCATGAGCTTCATGGTGAAATTAGGCATTGTACAATTCCCAAAATATAGTAGGATTTTCAAATATGTCATATTTAAGACATTAAAAGAATTGAAGATGACAATCACTTTCTCTTAGAAAAATATCAATTCAAAAAAATAATAATACATTATATTTAATAATTTATAAAATTAAAATGCATTTAATTGATTAATTAATTGTAATATAAATGGTTAATATATTAATTTTAACATTAAGAAAAATATCAATTCAAAAAATAATACTGCATTATATTTAATAATTTATAAAATTAAAATGCATTTAATTGATTATAATATAAATTGTTAATATATTAATTTTAACATAAAAAATATCAAACCAAAAAATATTTTTTTAAATTAAAATAATTTTTTTATTTTTATATTATTAGTTATATTAAAACATAAAACTCTAAGATGGAAGAGATATATTCTATGTTCATCTTATTAATAAATTAAGATGAAAGTAACATAAATTTTATCATTAAAAAAATTATATTCCAATGAAAACTATATAATATTAAAATTATATATATATTATCATTAAAAATGGTTATACCTAATGTTATTTTTTTAATAAATTAAAAAAATTGTTAAATCTAATTTTTTTATTTTTTTTATTTAATAAATTTATGAATAAAAATATGGAAAAATTTTAATTAAAAAAAAGTGTCTAGGCTTCATAAATAACATTTAAGGTTATTGTATAGGTACGAAAATAATGTGAGATTTGAAATCTACTTACTTTTCTTTTTTTAAGTAAGATTGTATAAAACCCTGTCAAAAGAAAAAATTACAGTATCATCACTTTGTTTCAGACTGTAAAACACTAAATTGCCCCGAAGGGAACCCAGTTCAGCCAACCGAACATGTCCAAAGACCAAGTCTTAAATTATCAGTCATGATAAGTCTTAAAACCAAAAATTACAGCCCCCTGTGAGTGACCAGCTTGACCTTTCTTCTAACAATGACATAATTGAAACAGACAAAATATAACTGCAAGACCTATGTGGAAAAATAAAATTTAGACATCCCGCTAACCCAGCAAAGAGACACATGTGCAAAGAGACACTTGTGTCAGATGGTAGGCTTGTAGTGTGGCCATGCATCCATGGAGGTGGCGTTGGGCAATGGGTCCCCGAGTGGTGTTGCTTCCTCCTCGACTGGTGTCACGTCTTCCTCCGCAGTCCCATGCGGAGTTGGTGCCAGAGTTGGTGGCTCAACTTCTGTTGCATTTTCTTCTCCCGTTGAAGGGTGGAAAACACCCTACAATGCTGAGAGCATTTGCAGGAATTGCGTCGCCTTCTCGTACAGGATCTCCATTCGAAATCGTAGATCGTCTAGGTCTCGTCGTAGCTCAAAGACCAGGCCTTGCAGCATTGCAAGGCCTTCTTGCAATTTATATGCAGAGACAGCGCAGGAGTGAGGTCGTTGTTGTGAGTCGTGGCTGGCTTCATAGCCATCACTCTAAGTTTGGGCGTCGTGTGGTCGGACCGAGGGCGTGTGCGTAGGCAAATTAGGAGGGGCGACTAGGAATGACTATGAAGCGGAGGCCAAATCTTCAAGGGGACATGTGTTAAATCCCAAAGAATTCCTGGAGATATCAAACCACTCCAGCCTACATGCGAAAGGCAAGGAGAGGGGCGGGAGGTTGTTGAGGTCGTGGCTTGACTGCGACAAGGAGTATGACGAGGAGGGAGATGAGGGAGAAGAGTTGTGGGAGGGTGCAGGCGGGGGGCGGAGAGCCAGGCTCGGTCGACTGGGCTGCCATGTCGTGCCTCGCCTAGATTTCCCCCTCTGTCTCGGCATGTCTACGACACAGTGGGGGCTAAAATGCACAGGAGAGAAGGAAGGGTGGCACAGGAGCAGTTGGGAGGAAAGTCGTCTGCTAGAGGATTTGGCCATGAGAGAATGAAATTGCCAATGCACCTGGTGCAATTCATAATACCACAATCGTTGATGGAGGTAAAACCACACACGTAGAGTAAATTCGATGCCATGGCTCTAGTCCATCAAAGGGACAGATAGCTAGAGCAGAGCGCACTAAGATTAATGGCGCCCAGGCTCATGCAACATTGGTTTAAATGCATGATGGTGGCGGGAGGGGGAGGCATGTGTTTGTCACGTGGTTGGCGCCACGATGGTTGTCGCCTGTCTGATCCTCTTGACACATGTTCTCCAATATCACCCCATCTAGGGAGATTTGAAACCTACTTATTAAAGTTAAAAGGATTCCCTCTTTGTTTTTTCAACGGGAAAATTGCTCTTTATATTAGAAATAGAAACGAGTGCACTTTACAACATCTTCGACCATGGTCTTACTTGGCACACCCACCTCCCGATTCTATTCAAATACCAAAGCCTTTACAAAAAGGAGATTTCTAAGAGAAACCATAAAACACTAAGGATATTCAAAAAAAAGAACATCTCTTTTCAACCCAAAAAACCAGAGACAAAGGAGACTTTCCTTTGGATAAATTCCAGACACAAAAAACTACAACAATAGAGATATAGATGTCCTCCAACAGTAATAATACCAAAAAATACTTGGGCCTAACCACCAGGATCATCAGGAAAGTGAAAAAACCAAAAAAGACAAGCTATGTTAAAAAAGATTCATGGAGAGGGTAGGCCCCTCATTTCCATCAACCCACCGGTTGTATTCTAACTTGCCTTCAATCTTTGTAAGTGCCTTTTTCGAGAGGAAATATGCATCCATATTTAACTCCTTGTAGACATGGGTGAAGTGTATCTTTCTAAATGTGTTTTTTTAACAATTTTATTCTATCCATCCAACCCATCAAGGAGGTGATCTGAAGATTCCCTCTTTCCTTCAGCCATTCAATGATGATCTTTGAATCACCAATTACCTGGAACACATCAAGATTCAATTGCCGCACTAAGAAAAGAGTCGCCCATGCTCCCATCAGTTCGGCCCTCGTGCTTATCCCTTGTCCACGGTTGAAGGTCCACTTCTAGACTGAATTGTCACTAATCTTTATAATGCCTCCCGCCCCACACCTAAGATCGCTAATGTGCACAGCCCCATCGAACCAACACACTATTGAAGTAATAAAGCAAGGGGGACTGAATAATGCATACTTTTACTTTCTTAACCAAAGTCACCGAGGGGAGAAGGGCTTTAACTTTTGAAACAACAGAGAAAATCGAAGCTTTGCTTCCTTCAAAGATAATTGTATTCCTCTATAGCCATATAAACCAACATATGATGGAAGGAAGTGTTAGGTAAGATGCCTCCTTTTTATGCCAATTCTCAAAGCAATCACTTAAAGAACTTCCTTCCCAAACAATCATAATATCAAAATCTTTAAAAAACATGTTCCACACCTCCTGGCGGAAGCTGCAAGAAACAAAAAGTTGACACACAGATTCGACCTCTTTGAAACACAAAAAACAAATATTTGGTCCAGGTGCCATCCCTTCCTTTGCAAAATGTCCCAAGTAAGAATTCTATTCTCCATAGATAACCAAATAAATTTATTTATCTTTTGCGCCAAATCCCAATTCCACATGTGTCTTCTCCATCCCCCGACACCAGTTGGTCAATATTTGTTTGCAAGGATGAACTATATATTTTTTTACAGAAATGTTTCCCGATCTATCTCCTCCCAACCAAATGAGCACATCATTTGTATTTTCTCGCTGTATCCCCGCGTTATTCAGGTTCTTACAGTATGCATCCCATTCCTCTGTAAGGATCCCGACAAGACCAAGCTCTTCTCCTGTTTTCCAATAATCAGAGAGTATTCCCGACCTACCTACTCTAATAGCCTGATATAAATATACCACATGATTGCTTCTTAATTCAGATAGAAGGTGGCTTGTAAAGAAAGAGGCCTGCCCCAAATCCAAAATACTATCAATACCAACTTGTACCAAGTGACCTGAACTCGGTCTCCAACCGAGCTAATGAGTAATCAGGTGCAATGATTTCAACAAATTTCTCCAAGTCTGCGAGGCAAACAAAACAATAGATGTTGTCGACCTTAGCCAAGTAACAATGGAACAGTGGGGAATGTACTTATACTTTATCACCTTGCTCCACACCCCATCTTTCATTAAAACACATCACAATGAGTTGGCGGCCAAAGCACTATTGAATAGAAAGATGTTTTGAATACCCTAGCCTCCCAAATGCTTAGGCTTTGCTATAAGATCCCAGCTACACAAGTGGAAGTGCTTCTTTCCCACATCACCCGACCACAGAAAGCTAAACATCAAACTCCAATTTTTTTGTAATATGGAGGTAGGTATAGCTGTCAGTGCCATCCAGTACACGGGTTGGACTTTGAGCACCGATTTTACCAGAGTAAATCGTCCCCCCAGAGACAACCATCTATTACACCACAATCCTATTTTTTCTTCTATTTTAGAGAGGAGCCATCGCCAGTCCGCTGGTTTATATGCATCAGCCTTTAGAAAATATCCAAGGTACCAGAAACCTTTGGCAAGTTCCTCAAAACTATGGGGAAACAGAACCTTTAAATTTTCTAAAATCTCTCAAAAGACTCCATAATAGTAAAAGATAGATTTAGACCAATTTATACACAAACTAGAGGCCCTATAGAAGGATGATAAGATTAGTTTTATCTCTAACCACTCCTCAACCGATGCAGTCGTCATTATTAACACATCGTCCACAAAGAACAAATGTAAGATCTTCACTAACCTTGAAACCTTCACCCCAGATAACTGCCCTTCATCCTTTCCCTTTTTTAGAAGTAAGCTAAGACCTTCCATAACCAGTATGAATAACAATGGTAATAATGGGCATCCATGTCGAAGTCTTCTTTCCCTCTTAAACATTTGGGAGGTCTCCCCATTTATCAGAACTGCAAAATTTGCACTAATCACACAACTTAAAATCCAGATGGTAAAGAGAATGTTGAAACCTAATTGGATAAGAATCAAGTGCAAGAAATCCTAATTTATACAATCATAGGCTTTCTTCAGATCTAACTTTAAAATCATAGCTTTTGATTTTTTTATCGTTATACTATGCAGGCATTCCTGAGTCGTGCCAATTGCATCCAATATCTATCTACCTTTAAGAAATCCCAGTTGTTCCTCCGAAAACGATCGAGAGAGGATAGGCTTTATCCTATTGGCGATAATCTTTGAAATCAACTTGTAACATAAATTACACAGGGCAATTGGTCTGTAATCCACGAAGGATCTAGGATTATTTACTTTTGGTATAAGTGTCAGGAAGATCTCATTTAAAGATTTATTCATTGATCCCCGCAACCTGGAATCCTCCACCAATGTTAGTAAGTCATCTCCCACTAAATCAAAAAAATGGATAAAGAACTCCATAGTCCACCTGTCGAGACACGGGCTCTTATCTTTGGCGAATGACTTTAGAACCTCCCACAGTTATGATTTTGTGCACGAATGCTCTAGTAGCTATGTATCCTCAATTTTTACCAAACGATCAAATAGAATAACAGTTTCAACTTGATCATTTATATTCACCTGATCCGATTTCTCATAAAAGGTTTTAAAAAACTTAACAACTTCTTTTTTAATAGCTTCCAAACCGGTATGAGTCTCACCCCCCTCATCCATGATCTCCCATTCTTATTCCTCCTAAAGTTAGCATAATTATGAAAAAAAAATGTATTCATGTCCCCACTCTTTAACCACAACTCTCTACTTCTAAGTCTCCAAAATTTCTTCTTATTATCTTAATAAAATGTCTCGCTTTGCCTCCAGAAGTTTAATTTTGGTTTCACTGTCCCTATTAATAGGCTCCAGAGCCTCATACATGAGTAAATCATTCAAAAGTCCCTCCAAAAGGACAAAGATTATCCTCATGTTTTCTTTTATACTCTTCTGCCCATGCTTTTATAAGAGTCTTCAATGACTTCATCTTATTTGCTAATCTCTGCCGAACATCCCTTTCAGCCAAATATATCGGGTCCTTCCAGACTTTTGTCACTATAGTAAGCACTTCCTTTTCGTATAACCATCTCGCATTGAACTTGAAGGGATAAGCCATCGGATAGGTAGGTCGATCTAACCTTATAAGGATTGGTTCATGATCTGAAAAATATGGATAATCCACCCACGATTTATACCTATCGACACTTGCAATAAGATCTTCAACAACTAAGACTCGATCCAATCTTTTGGAAATACTTGCTATACCCCTTTGGCCATTCCTCCAAGTTGGAACCAAGACATCCGAAGTGACATCTATCAGTCTTGCTTTATTGAAAAACTCTTTAAAGAAAGCTGACAGTGGGTCCATATGTGTTGCTTCTCCCCACAACTCCCCAACTTCACAAGTAAGGTTTAAGTCATCCGCTAGTATAAGATTTATGCACTCCAATAGTCCCTTGGAAGCCACCTTTTCCCAGAAAGATTTCCTCTCAATACAGGGTCCATATACATTTAACATAGTGACTAGTTGTTTTAGTTCCAGACAAGTACATGTTAGTAGAATACCACCATAACATAAAAAGGGGGAAATGTCAAACATATTCGGATTCCAAGATACAAGAAGGCCCCCCAAAGTACCTACAATACTAACCGCACATGTGAGCCAAGAAGGACGAAGAGAAAACATTAAAGCACGAGCCTTTTTTTTCTCAACCATAGTTTCTTGCATAAAGATAATGTTTGGACTTGTCCTCCGAAGAAGTCTTCAAAGGGAGGCAGATTTTAGGGTCCCCCCCACCCCTCTAATGTTTAAGGAGAGTAAGATCATGATTTCGCTCTCACTAGGGATTTCAGGCGTCTAAGCGCCCCAAATTCATTTATGACTAGTAAGTGTGTATCCACAGTTGAAGGACCCATAACCTCCTTCTTCTTCCTCGCACTCCTAGTCTTTATAGGAGAAATCTCCATTCCCAGACCTTTAGACCACAAGAAATCTTTCCCAGAAGCCCCCTCATATGAGCTTGAAAACCTTGAACCCCCATCAGGATCTAGTGTATGGTAAACAAACCTCCCCCTATAAGTAGGTAAATCAATCAGGGAATGCACCTCTCTAATAGATGGGATAAGGGATTCAAGTACATTCCCTATATCACTATCCCCCAGCTCAAGTTCCCTAAAACTCAGTAGTAAGCAATCCTCTGCAGAATTAGTCAGTGGTATGGGATCCCTTCCTGGTAAACCCGTAGCTCCAGGCACACCCCTCTCAGGGTTGTCGACAGTTAGGACATCTTCCACAGGGGGATCACTGACCATATGGGATTCAGTTGATACCCCGGGTAATGAACATCTCCCTACCAATCCTCCAGACGGTAAGGCACCTATAGGAACACCCGGCAGGACCCCGGGCACCGAAGGTGCCCTAGAGTCATCTGGGAAAATCACGGGATCCTTTTGCACTCCAAAAAAACTAGACTAATCCAGTGCATTTCTTTCCCAGGAAGATAAAGAATAAAAGAGTGTAGGACATACAGTTTTAAGCTTACCCGTAATAGAGTTTGTCGACTCCAACAATGAGAAGTCTGCAGAGTCATAACCTTTTGGGCTAATCCTGCTCGACTCAACGTCTAGCGAATCGACGCGAGTTGACCTCTCCAACAAATTTCCTTCCGAGACCTCCTCCTCAAGTATACCCACACAATCTCGCCACAAATGACTCGTCTTTCAACGTCGCGTGCATTTGAAGGGGATGCCTAAATAGTCCAGAGTTTGGGACATATAATAGCCCCGCCAAACAATCTCCAGGGTTTCCAATAAACCTGTGTGGATGTCGATTTCCACTAAGATTCTACAAATCCTTTTATCTTATGCTCTGAGCGCCACAAAGTCGACTATGATAAACTTTCCAAAGGCATTCCCTATCGCTTCCAAATCTTTTTCATTCCAAAAGTGTAAAGGCAATCTCGGAAGCAACACCCAGAAATGTTTGAAACGAAAGTAGTCATGAGATGGATTGAAACTCACCCGCGAGGACATAACTTTTCATATCACATGTTTAATGTCTCATTAAGATTCATTGCCTTGTATCACTACGAGTCATAGATTATGTACCTGGATTTTATGTTGAAATTAATGTAACATCTAATATTTTTTGAACGTGATCTCATATAGATTATGTACCTGGATTTTATGTTGAAATTAATGTAACATCTAATACTTTCTGAACGTGATCTCATATAGATTATGTACCTGGATCTTATGTTGAAATTAATGTAACATCTAATATTTTCCAAACGTGATCTTGTTATTTGTAATTGAATCACAAATTATATATACCTCGATTTTACGTTGAAATTGATGTAATTTTTAATCCTTTCGGACCACCATAATTACCACTTCCTAATTCTTACTCACCAATAAGAATATAATAGTAATACATGATACATAATATGTTATCTTTTGGGGACCACCCTAATTATCACTCCCTAATTCCTACTTACTTCATAAGGCTAATATATTGATAGGATAATTAGTTGGAAATAACCTATTATACTATAATATATATACCCTTATATACTAACTAATTAGTTGGGAATAGCCTAATATACTATAATATGTGTACCCTTATATTAGTATACTAACTAAAGCCTTTTTTTCCAGTAGAAAATTAGCACATTATATTAGTAATATAATTTTTACATCGCCAAGACAAAAGAAAACAAAGTGACTAGTTCTTCCGGGGATACAAGCCCCACTTCAACAACCAAAAAAGTTGATCATTACTGTCCTATGAGACGAGAAAAATGTTACTCGATTACAAAGAATCACCATGCTGGAACTAGTAAATAACACAAAGGTTTTGAACGCTAGTCCCAAACATACGACCCAAACTGACAAGAAGAAAAAATAGAGAAAGAGTTTTAGAAAATTTTCAGATGATGAGTAGGACCCACCATTACTCCATCCCAATAGTAGTAAGTTAGTCTTCCTCTAAGCGCTGAGAGTGCTTGCTTTGATAAAAAAATATACCTCCTCATCGGATTCCTTGAAGATGTGTTGGAAGCTGATACCTTGGAAAGATGACACCAGGTTCCGAATTCTACGTTTCCACCCTTCAATATTGATGGCTTGGAGGTTACCATTTTGTTTCAGCCACTCAACTACTATTTTTGAGTCCCCCAAAACCTGAATATGTTGAATGTTCAGGAGCTTTTCAATGGAAAGAGAAGCCCACACTCCCACTAATTCTGCTTTGGTATTTGATACTTCACCACATTTGAAGAACCATCTAACAACCGGGGCATCTATAATTTTCAAGGAACCCCCTGCCCCACAACCTGACCCCCCTGCAGTGGATGCCCCATCAAAAAAGCCAAAGTGTATCCGTTCAATCGAATGACTGGACTTAATCTTAAAACCTGTGACTTTAAGACTATGGGAAGGTTAGAGAGCGCGCCTAAGGTCAAGTATACAACAATCCAAGACGAGGGGGCCTTCCCTTCAAAGAGTGTTTTATTGTGTTCATTCCAAATGTACTAGCTCAGTAAAACTGGGAGCTTTTTTGATGCCGCCTTGTTTAATAGCCACGAATCCATACACTCATTAAGATTTTGGCCACGCCATAAACAATTTAAATTAAGGAAATGTGAGCAAATAGCCCACACAGACTTAGCAAAGGTGCAACAAATGAGCAAATGAGTGATATCTTTAGAGGATTCACTGCATAAAATGCATATGCCCGGTCCCACCTGAAATATCCATGATCCTGGTGATCAAGATATTTGCTACTGTTCTAATGCTCTGTCTTGCAGATCTGATACACTGGGGGTTTCTGGATGCGTTTTAGCCGTGTGTTTAAAATATTCTTTGGTTATTGCGATTGCATGTTGGTTATTGCAGGTGCATGTTGGTTATTACATGTGCATGTTGCATATTTGAGGTTTAACAATCATATAAGGATGCATGCAAAAGTAGAGAACGTCAACTGCTCAATATCATGAATAATAACAGTTCAAGCATGGAAATACAATAGCCTACTGGAAATATAGAGTCTAAACGTCAGTCAGATCTCCTGGATCAGTACTGGAATACAATCGAATAACATAAAAAATATCCGTGATCAGAAGATGATAGCAGATCTGATGCATGCACGGATAGATCGGCAAAATATGTGATTCCGGAGAAATATGGTAACCGCTACCAGCTGGGAAACTCAACCGGAAGAATCGACCGTCAGAATGTGCTCGAAACTGCTCCAATAGAAGCGCCCTAGTCTCTAGACTAGAATGGATGTCTGTCGGATCTCGAATCTGACCCCTGCGGCATTGGATCTGGACCCCTGGGGGGTTTGCACCCCTCCTGGGACACTGAATGCACCCAAAAAGATTCCACCAACAGAATCTACTGCTATATGGCTCAAAACGATCGTCTCGCCAGATGATGAAATGGGTCGGAAGGGTTTGTTCGGATCTGCTCTGGAACTCTGCATGCAACGCCAAATGTTTGTCCGGAATAACTGCGCCCTAAATGGCTGGATGAATCGATCTACAAGATTCCATCGTCGGAATCTGATGATAGATGGCTCAATAGAAGCGCCCTGGCTGGATCTCAAATGGGTTGGAATGAAACTGCAATCGGGACATGGGTCTCTTACAGCTCTCCAAACCCTCAAACTAGCTTGCGCCCTCCCTGGCTGAGCTATGCACTCTACAACGGATACTCCTGAAACGTATGGTGAAATACTTGGATGGTATCTCCGATGGGCTAGGGTGTGTCTCTCAACACCGAAACCGATCAATGGTGGTGGTTTCCTCTAGAAATCCACAAAACAGTAAGGTCGGCTCTCCTCCTCCTTTGGGAACTCTCAACATCAAATCATAACAATGC
>ML786475.1:373988-387818 GCA_009831015.1 Picea engelmannii | reverse complement strand
CTTAGACCTTAACGTTTTGACTTTGTCACTCTCTCTTGATTGGTCTTGAGCTATTGAATGCTTTGTAAGATTGTTTGGTGAAACGTTGTGCTCTTTTCCTTTCAATTTGACTTGTTGATAGGGCTGACGTCATAGTGACTGCAACAAACCTATAGAGGTGACGTCACACCCTTTAAGCCCCTTGTATAGCATGCAACATTGTGACTTCTCTCACCTCCCTTGATAGGCATTGAGACATTGATTGCATTTTACAAGCTTATTGATAAAAAACGTTCTAATCTTTGTCTTAATTTTGACCTAAATTGATGCTTGACGTCATACACTTTGTAGCAACAATATATATGATGCAGCAATATTATATATGTGAGCTGATTTGACATGTTTATTGCATTAATGATGTGATACAATGTCTAATATTGAACACTGAATGCTCTTTGTCTCTTATGAATTGTTGATGAAATGATATAAATCTTTTGATATTTTTAGCCATCATTGACTTCGTCAATAATAGCATCAATTATTTGCTCACATATGTATTGGAAGATAGTCATTGATTTTATGAAGTACTAACCCACTGCAAGCACGTATTCTAGTTTTCTTGTCTTGTCTCGCAAACAGGTGCATCATCAGTGGAAGACCTTTCTTGACTATCTCATACTTGGTTGTAATCTGTGGAAGGGAACCTATTGTCTTGATCCATTATCCTTAGCCCTTCGTAAACCTAGATTACTTTAGGGACGTCTCCCTTGGACTAGCCCTCCTAAATAGAAAGAGCCCCCCATCGAGGTGACAGTGGGTGGGGAAGCTCCTGTTACGCCGGTTTCTACCCTTGACTCAAGTTATTTTAACCTTTCCTACAAACCGTGCGATAACAGGGCCCAAATAAACCCCTCAATATCTCTCGAACTCTCTGTCACCCCTATCTGGCTACTCGGGTAGGCATAACACTCTAAAATGTTGTAATGTTATAATGTCCCAAAATGGGGACATTACAACCCTTTTTTTTGCGAGACGTCCCATGATAAGATCTTGTTTTCAGAGGTCAGCCAGAAAAATAAAATGGTTTTCAATTGTAATCGCGATTTCCACCTTCCCACTGCTCCAACTCAATAAACCGTGAGTTGTTAGAATGGCATTATAAAAATTCTTGACAGTCATCCTTTCGGACTCATCGCCACCGATCCAGATCAAATGGTCCTTTGAATCTTCCTTGAGGGTAATCCCCACACCACTCAGCGCCACCGTGTAGTTATCCCACTCAGTAGCAAGTTCACCTGCTAGCTCCAAATCAATGCTACTCCGCCACACCCCAGCAAAGGTAAAATGATCTCTCGCCAACGACGCTTGAGCAAGCGTAGAGACCTGCTTTTGATTTAGTAGTGTTATAAGCTCTTCACTGAGAAAGGAGTTGTCTCCAATGCCAAGGATCCCGTTGCGCCCAACACAAATTAGATGACCTACTCCAGGGCACCAGCTAAGCCAATGGTTGATAAAAGGGAGCATGTGAATGAGACTCGACCAGATCCTCGAAGTTGAGTTGCTAAAATGTGACGGTCTTCTAATCCAGTTGACCAGGGTGGTGTTATGTAAATATTTGTCTCTAAGGACCTACTGCCATATACTAGCCTGAGTTAAAACCCTCCATGGTGTAATAGCATTCAAAGCCAAATTGAAATGAGTGAGGTTATGGAAGCCCCACCCCCCATTCTTTTTAGGTCTAGAGAGAACCTCCCAGTTACAGAGGTGGTACCAGTGGTTGTCCGACTGACCATTCCATAGAAAATGGAACATCATTTTTCTAATTCTATTTAAAACTGAGCAGGGCAAAGCTTCCAATGACATCCAGTAAATAGTTTAACCTTCCAAAACTGTTTTCACCAATATATATCGCCCTCCAAGCGACAAAAACTTGTTGCACCATGACCCAATTTTATTAGAGACTTTTGAAATCAACCATTCCCAGTCAATTATGCGTTGGGTTACAGTCTTCAAGAAATAACCCAGGTATCAGAACCCAAGTGAGAGATCACTAAAGGTGTAAGGCAGGAGAGTTTTAAAATAGTTCAATTCTAAATCCGAGAGGCCTTCAAAATGCACTATGGATTTATTAAGGTTCACCGAGAGACCCGAGGCTTTGCAAAAATGGTTGATAAGACTGTCGATCACTCTCCATTCTAACAGACTTGCCTTGGACAAAATGAGGACATCGTCCACAAACAAGAGGTGAAAGATTTTTGTCAATCTAGAAATCCTAATTCCTATAATAAGTCCTTCCTCCAAACTATGCTTCAATAATCTGCTGAGACCTTCCATCACTAAGATGAAAAGAAGGGGGGATAATGGACATCCCTACCTGACACCCCTTCCGCTTCTGAAAAAATATGTAGCCTCCCCATTGATGAGAACAACGAAGGAAGAAGAAGTAACGCAAGACATTATCCATTTAGTCATTTGGATTCCCAATCCTACTTTAAGAAGGATCAATCTAAGAAACACCTAGTCAATACAATCGTAAGCTTTTCTTAAATCCAACTTTAGAACGAGGGCTTTCATTTTTTTTTTTTAATACTATGAAGACTTTCGTGGGCTGTGCCAATAGCATATTAGATACGCTTGCCTATTAGAAACCCCATCTGTTCACTAGAGATTGACCTACAAAGGAAAGGTTTAATCTAGTTGGCGATAATTTTTGATATAACCTTATAACATTAGTTGCACAGTGAAATAGGGCGATAATCGTCAAAGGTTGAAGGGTTATTCGCCTTAGGAATCAAAGTCAGAAAAGTGGAATTTAGGCCTCCCACAATAGAGCCTAATCTTCTCGATTCTTATACCATCGCTAAGAGATCCTGCCCTACCAAATCAAAAAAGTATATGAAGAACTCGATTGTCCACCCATATGGACCCAGGCTCTTTTCCTTTTTGAAGAGAAAGAGAACAAATTTCAGCTCCTTCATAGTAACCGGTCTGAATAATAAACTTGACTCTTCATCATCAACCATTTGAGGATAGTGGTCTATCAACTTACATTAATCCTCTAAGTTCGGGCAATTCGATGCTTTATAGAAATTTTTAAAATGGAGAACTGCTTCTTTTTTTAATGAATCATTATCATTGACAAGATCGTCGTTGTATGCTAACTAAAGCCTATCCTATACTCAACCCTATTGAGAGTATATATATGGTTATTAACATATTGTTAAGTTATATACTATATATATACATATACATATATGTATACACATATACATATATATGTACATATAGTAAGATTATATTATCCTTAAGTAATATATGTATACATGTCTTTATCCTTAACTAAAGTTAAGGGCAGATTCTTACTAGTTTAGTATCTAGGGTCCTATTAATATTATAGATTATCTATAGTTTACATACTAAGGCTATATATTTATTTATATATGTATATGTATATACTTTTGTAGGGGTCCTATTATTATTGTGGATTATCTATAGTTCATAGGGAACAATTAGTTCGTTATTAGTATCACTATATTTTATACTAATATAGAATATTATAGTATAGTTGACATGTTAGTTTAAAAAGCAACCACGACTTGGAGGGGGATACATCATCCGAGTCCAGTGAGTCGGATGACTCAAAGACGCGTAAATGGCTGGGGCTTATAGTGAGAAAGCATTTAACCCGGTCACCGGACAAGCCCTGCTTCTACCTCCTCCCATCGTTGGTGCATCTAGTAGTTGTGTGATGCACAATGTTTCAACGCCCCCGCAAGGCAAGGGCACTAGCACTGCTACCCAAGAGTAAGCGATACTCCTGTGTTAAAGTGGAATGATAAAATCCTTGTTGCTGCATCTTTGCCAGTCCCTTCAACAGCAAGTCACAAGCGAAGGAGGGTTTTGACCAGCAGCAACATTGACTTTCCCTCGATCAACACTACGACTACAGGTGCTGATTAGTCATCCACCATGGCCTACATTGATCATTCCGGTGATAATTCCTATCCCCAAGAACATGGAGGAATCAGACTCATACGACTTCAGTCGCGGCCTGCAACGGACACAAGACGGAGAAGAAGTGTAACTACCAGGTGACACTACATTCATTGACCCATCGCAAGAAGAGTCCCAACAAGAAGCAACACAGTAGGGCATATTGATTGAAGAAGTCCCGTAAGAAATGCCCCCCCCACCACATCCAAGAAGAAACTCGAGATCTCTAGGCTTTGCAGGGAAGGATGCCACCAGCGAAGAGAAAGTTATAGCAAAGAAGGCAAGGGACCTGGTGAAGTCCCATGGTTAAAAGTTTGGATGGGTCACCATCCTAGGAGAGGAAAAACAAGGGGATGTGATAGATGAGTACTTGCATCTAAACCCCAAGAAGTGACCTCCTCAGCACCAGTTGCAATGCCCTCAACATTGATTGTGCCATTGCCTCAACCCCCATTCAACAAATTCTACAACCCGCTGGTCGTGCTACAAGTCTCCGGCTCAGGTCATGAGTTCAGATTCCAAAGTGGGAAGAAGGAATCCGTGGTAGAGTAGGTAGAGCAAAAAGGTAGCAGAGCATAATCATTTGGTATACCACATGCTACCATCATCGCGGAGGACTTTCGTGAGGGAGACATAGTCCGGACACAGGACATTGTAGACCTACGGATGATAGACCTTCCCTCCCTTGCCAAGCTTATCATAGAGTTTATTAAGGAGATGAATGGTAGGTTCAAGAACAAGGATGAGTACATCAAGGATCTGCAGATCCAAAACCTACGCTTCAAGGATTAGTTGGAGGAGATTGAAAAAGAAAAGGAGGTGTTGTGCACACAAGTGGAGAAAGCCACAGAGAGTGAAGGTGGCCACCATAACAAAGAAACAAGCTACAAATGCAATAGTGAGGGAAGCAGAGGTCCATGAAGAAGCTTCAAGGTTCCAGGAGGAACTGTCAACCTATTTTGCAAAGGTACTTACTTGCCTGAGGATTTTGAGATCACCAACTAGCCAAGCATCATAATCACCAAGGTAAGAGAAACAATGTGCCAGATCACATAAAACAAAAAGGGTTTGTTGAAGTGAACAACGAAAGCATAAATGAGACGAGAATAGGATAAAAGTGGGAAGAGGCAAGACTGGTAGCCATGGAGGCCAAAGCACACAGGAAAAGGCAAATGTCGATTGATCTTGTGGTCACTAAACCCTGAGCATAGATAGAAAAATTATAGCTATGCCTCAAGTGCCAGGCATTATGGGAAAATTTCCAAAGGCATGGTGACATCTTGGCAGAACTCGAGCAGAGGATTCAATGGCAGATGGAAATAAAAGAGCAATATGAGAAGGTTGACACTAAAGCTATCGTGTCGAACACTAATAACAATATGGAAGAAGCATGAAGCCTTGTGCTAAAACAAAATGCTCTGGAAGATGGAAGAAGAAGCTGAGGAATCTGGCAAAGGAGTTAGTCTGGAAAACTCAAACCCAGTTCATAGCAATGAAGAAAATGAAACTAAGGGCGGACATTGAACTAATAGCATTTCTGCATCATGTTAGGACATTAAGGGATCATGGAGGGAACCAGTGGTGATTCTCATTTTCTCAGTTAAGTAACTTACCTCCATAGCTCTATGATATACTCACGTCACTTATATCCTTACTTCTGATATTACAGGATACAAAGTTACTACATCAAAGAATACATGATTAAGGTCTACAAGTAAGCTAAGTGACCAATTAGTTAGTGATAGACCAGAATAATAATATAGTATATCAGTGGTAGCTATAGCCTATTAGTATCACTATATGATAGACTCTAATGACTAACTATGGCTAGAATATTAGTATCACTATTTATTCTATAACAGGGATAGAATATTTAATATTTAATATCATTAGGGAAATCTCTTAGTATAGTAATAGCCTCGTATACTAATTAGGATTGAGCTACACTAAGTTGTGGGTCTAATCGTATCAATTATAGGCATATGTAATCTAGGAATAATAAGGATAGTAATACTAACTAATTAAGGTCAATACATTAATGGGTCTATTAATATGTAATCTTAATGATCGATAATAATATTATTATTTCTATACTAGTATAATATGCTATTCAATTGAATTAAAGGTAACTTTGCAATATATATAGGCTCTAAACCATTACAACATACTCATTATGAGCTTAGCATGTCATTTATAAGAATTGAATCCAAGTGGGGAGCATTACAACATACTCATTATGAGCTTAGCATGTCATTTATGAGAATTGAATCCAAGTGGGGAGAATAACAATCATTCCTCACAACTATCCAAACTAAACCCAATTAACAAAAAAGTTAAAACAGAAAGATAGAAACCAATATTACCAAGAAAAGTAGTAATGGATTTAGCTAAGCATATCCTTATCTTAGGGGCTAGTAGGGGCTTAAACCAAACCAAATTCAAACGAAAGCTTCGGGTCTTCTCTGTAGCCCCACTCTGTTGTATGTTGAAGGCCTTAGATCTTGGAAGACAAAAACAACCCCAAATATGATAATGCCAGCCAATGAATGAAGGCTAAGCATAGGCCATTATTACCAACAATAACGGGTTGGAAAAAAGTATCCCAGGCAACCGGTCACACATTGCTCAACTCCACCCTTCCGACCTACCAGGGTGACAGGATTACGCCCAACATACAGGCTTTACAAACCCTAGGCATGAGGCCCACACCGACACTCTTAGAGTCCTTAGTTCATGGCTCATGTTGCTATCCTTCCTTCAATGCGCCAGCACTAGACTGGGAACCACAAATTACCTATCGATAGACGAAAATACTTATGAACTCTCCCTAGACGAAAACCCACTCTGTATACCTATCCATATTCGAGCGGGAACCAACACACATTACTTATCACAATACCGGACGGAAACTCTCTTGACCTGCCCCATTGCTAGAACGGAACCACTATTTACCTAGCTTCAACCGTGTCTCTTTTATTGGCTTTACACATTCTAACACTTTATTTCTTAAATATTTCAAGATTTTAGAGAAGAACCATCTCTATAAAAATGAAATAGAGCACTTCCCCACAGGGATCACTGTTAAGGCCAAGATTAGCCACCTAAGGTTTGGCACTGTGTACAGGGTTTATGCACTCAGTTGGCACTTGGATGGAGGTTTGCTTGGTGGGAACTTGGAGGTTATGCACAGCGCAGCGTTCGATAGTGTGCTTGGCCACTTTCTCTTGTATAGCGTTCGATAGTATTTAGTACTCTAGTGGGATAGAATATTCCTTCTCCCCTTTAATGGGACATGATGATTTCACCCTGTTCCCTTTAGTGAGACCTTAGATATTCGACCTCTTTGAGTATATGAGGTTTATGTGTAAGGCATTTTAGCCCCTTGGTTGAAGTTGGAGCTCATTAATCATCACTCTTGTCATTATACTTGGATAGCAACACATGATTTGAGGTTGGAGGTTTGAGAGGCTTCACTCCCTTTGCCCTCCATAAGCAAGGGAAGCACTTGTATCATAGTTTTCTGCATTGGATCTAGATTCCTGTATTTTGTGCTTCCTTTGATTATGATTGTGTATTTTGTGCTTCCTTTGACTTTGATTGTGTTATTCTTCAATCTTTATGATTTTCATGATGGTTGTTTGACAGAAATCCACATTGATGCTCTTGAGGATCAACAATTCACTATTTCTGGGAATCTAATTCGGTGCTACCCTCCATGATCGGGTGACAGAACTGACATGGGGAACGATTTCTATTGAAGAGATCAAGGTCTAGGTTTTCATCATTTCCTGGAGTGGTGTATAATGGTCTTGGGAGAAGGAAAAGGGTTGTGAGCCGCACCGTCAAATAATTACTCCCTAGGTGAAAGAAGGGAGGAAATCCTCTCTAATCTTTATTTTACTCAAATATTTAATGGTTGAAATCTCAGATCTACGTATGGTGTTTCTTTTTCAGTGTTCTATCTATTTCTAGGGATCTGGTTGTTATTATGAGGTATGCACTGGTATGTGGAGGTTGTTGAATGGATTCATGAAATTTCGGCTGGGAGCATGTTGATCTGTGTATGAGATTTACATATATACAGATTTGAAGGAATGATGTTGGAGTACGAATTGTTTAGCTTGACACACGTAATGAATTTGCTTTCAGAAATATGTTCTGGGTATATCCCAATGGTGCACGGTGTTCTGGAGTCATCACAAGATGCTCGATTGAAGCTGTTGAAAAAACTCAGTGTATCAGTAAATACTCTTTTGTGATGAAATATGCACAGCCTTTTGTCAATTTTGGACCGGGTACCAGTATGACCACTGATATTTCATATATGCCATCCCTAATCTATTTAGTATGATGGTGATTAGCCAACATATGATCGAATGGTACTTAAGGTGGGATTCTAGTTCAGTTCTGGAACTATAGCTCATGTTACCTTGGTCCAGTTGTTATATAGAGTAAAACAAGTAGACCAAGGTAACAACAGAATTCTCAAATGGAAACTCTGGTTAGATGGTTTCTATTTTGATTTTGTCTATAAACCAGGATTGAAGAATTGTTTCCCTGATTTATTAACCAGGGAAGCAAGTACCAGTTCAAAGTAAGTTGACATGCAGGTTAAAGAATTAGGATTTGATCTAAATATGGATACAATCAAAACAACAGTGCCATGTTCGCTATGAAATGGCCAGGCTCAGGATGAATGCGAGCAAGGAGGATTTGGGTTTGTTAAAATGGATGAGGAAAAGGCAAGATAATACCCAGGTCGACAGTAAGAATATGGTCACAAATCACAGCTCAAAAAAATGACCAAGACAACACAGAGCTGAGCTATGGTGATGCTCAAAAATGTATAAGAAAAAACTGCAAAATGTGGACAGTGCTACATGCATGTAAAACGCTAATGAGTGGGCCCATGATAAGACTGTAGCTCATGAATTGATGGTAGGAGGACAAACAAAAGGTGACCCCATAATGATAACGTGCGATTTGTTTTTTTTATCCCAGCTAATGCTAAACAGATAGTTGGGAGCTTCCAATTCATTCATTGTTAAGGTCATTGGATGGTGAGGATATGCATTTAGGAGGATAATTCTTATTGATTGCTTGATCAGAGCCTCCCCATTCGATGGCGCACGAAGCGCGATCGATGCCCACACGCACCAGAGTTTCATAATGGAGATTCTGTTAGAGTAAGCTTCTCTTAAGCAGTAGACCCAGAGCTACCAGTTCCAGGGTCCTAAGACATTCTGTTAGAGTAAGTTTATCTTAAGCAGTAGACCCAGAGCTACCAGTTCCAGAGTCCTCAGACATTCAGCAACCCTGGCACCAAACCGGGTGGAGGTGGTCGGCGTTTGCAAAATCCAACACAATAATCATGTGCAGGTGGAGCTGAGCTAGTATATAGAGATGAAGTCGAGCCATCTACCAAAAAAGCCATGGTTAGTTCAATGCAAGGGGTGCAGCACATTACAAAGAAATTGATTGGCGAGACATGGCTTGATAAGTGCAAATGAAGATGTAGGCACGGGTCGAGCTCAGCAAAATATGGAGTGAAAGATACCAACACAGGCCCGAGAATGAGGCTGCATGTAAACATCATGCAGTTGATTGATGGGCTTGCAAAGATCATGCACCCGAAACCCTAAGCAGAGAGGCTTTTGGGCCTATAACAACGTCAAATAGAAGGGCCAAGCTAGCTCAAAAACAACATAAAACACATGCATGACTTGGCAATGTCTTAAGATGGTGGTGTGAAACACAGAGGAGAGATACCAGCCATGATTTCACAAAATAAATACCACGTAGATGCTATCATATCATGCAACAAGAGTTGTAGAGTTACCTCTAAAATCTGCGCATAGAAATCTGGAAGTCCAAAATCCTCCACAACCACCAAGAAACACTTCACAACTACGGTGGAAGCCAAATGCCAGTAGTGGCGACACTATGGCAGCCCGGGCAATGATTTTATACTGGTATGATGGTCGCAGGGATGGCAAGAAAAAATGGGCTTCGGCCAACATCCCAAAAAACCAGAGCTCAGAATCAATGAGGTGGAAACAAGTACAAAATGACCAAAGTGATGGAAAGTTTTCATTGTTAATATCATCACAAAGTACAAGACAGACTGTACATGAGACCATGTTCATGTTAAAGAGTTTGTTCAGCTAGCCAGGTCCTTATGACTCCTAAGGGCCACTTTAGGGATGGGACCTCTCTAAGTGTCAGGGTACGGGCCATGGGATCACTCTTGATAAAGAAGCAAAATATGAATATGGGATCACTCATGATAGAGGAGCTTTTAATAAAATATGGGATCACTCCTAATAAAGAAGTCTTTAAAAGGAAATATGTGATCGAATGGTAGTTTAAGGTACTATGCTATCTTATGGGATTACCCTAATTATCATTCCCAATTTTTTTTATATGGATAAGAATATAAAGCTAATACATTGATAATCATTCCCTAATTCTTATTAACGGATAGTGATATAAAGCTAATACAGTGATAGGATAATTAGATGGGAATAGCCTAGTATACTATAATATATATACCCTTATCTACTAGTATTTTTTTTTACCAGAAAAATTTCACAATATATTATATATATAGAAAGACAACTATACAAAAGACGGAGGTAACAAGCTGGAAATTATTAGCCATACAGAACAATTATGTTAGACCATGAAGACAAACTCCAAGGATCGACCAATGCTCTTATGTGACCAACAACAGGAAAAAAACACCTACAGTCAAAAAATAAGACTGGTCTATCTGAACAACGTCAACAAATCCAAAAGACCAAGTTGGAAATAGAACTGTAAAGAGCATATACAACATTAAATCATCAGTACAAAGATAGGTACAAAGTTGGGCCCTTGTGTCCATCTATCAACTGAGTGTATTTTAGTCTTCCTCCTTGTAAATCCAGCGCTTGCTTAGAGAGCTCATATGCCTCCCTGTTAAAGTCTCTATAGGTGTGCAAGTAGTTTAGAGTCGAGAACTTCTGAATAAGTGTCGTGATCCGCTTTTTCCATAAAGTCAATCCCAAAACCTGTATGTCACTTTTTCCATTCAGCCAGTCTATTTCTAGCAATGAGTCACCCACCACCTGGAGATCAAGAATCTGTAAGCGAAATGCCAGAGAGAGCAGTGCCCACACTTCTAAAAGTTTTTCTCTTGTGTTAGTTCCTAGTCCATAGTTCAAAATCCACTTGAACTTTGTTTGTTTGTTTACCTAGATCACACCCCCCGCTCTGCTAATCCGCCCATTCCTTTGAGATGCCCCATCAAACCATCCTGTTGGTCTATCCATAATTAGCTTTGGAGGCATTTTTGTTTTTGTTGTCAAGTGTGGTTTCCTCTTATTACTCCCTAACCAACCCATTATTTTGTATCTTACCGAATCTAAGGAGGGATGTCTATTATCGAACATCGCTATATTTCTTTTCAACCAAATGTGCCAGTAGATGATGGATGATAGTGTATGCCAATGTGGGTGTTTGTGACACCAGTCTTTGAAGAGAGTTTGCAGGCTCCGTCGAGTCCAACCCACATTTATCTTTAGAGCTATCAACATCTTTATCCAAACTTGTTGAGTGAAATTACAGTCAATCATCAAGTGTTGAGTCGTATATGTGCTTTGTTTGCAAAGGCCACAAATACTTGAGCCTTGACGCCCTCTTCTTTGCAAATTCTCCCAGGTAAGAATTTTGTTTTCCATCATCAGCCGAGTGTGTAGTTTAAGTTTATTAGGCAATTCCCATTTCCATAAAGAATTGTGCCACCAAGAAGTGCTTTGATTCCAAATCTTCCTTGCTATAGCATCGTAAGTATTTTTCGTTGTAATGACCCCCGAGGTAGAATGCCTTGTTCAGACTAACTCATCTGGAGTATGTGTAAGGTAGATTCCTTCATGATTCATAGCTCTACATAATTCCTCCTATTCTTCTGCCTGCAATCCAACCAATCCCAACTCTCCCGTCGCTTTCCACTGACTGAAAGGCGTTCTTTTCCTGTTCAGTTCTGCAACTTGAAAGAGGAAATGGTTAAGGCCTATTATGGCTTATTAGCATATTGTTAAGGCCTATATATATATATATATATATATATATATATATATAGAGAGAGAGAGAGAGAGAGAGAGAGAGAGAGAGAGAGAGAGAGGATACAATCTTAGTGTGTGTGTGTATACACACACACACACACAGGTTTTATCCTTAAGTTTAAAAACCTGTGTTTCCTCTTAAGAAGTCAGAGGTTCAAATCCAGAGGGGGGTAGGGTATGTATACCTTCGTAGACTTTACCAGTCAAATCGTTGGGCGGAGGCGGGTTCCTTGTCCCACAAACAAGGGGGTCTCATACACTAATTTGGTGTGGTGGCTTGGCCATGACCTTAAAAATAGATTATTATTATTATTATTATTAATATATGTCCTTATTATTAATTAAGGTTAGATTGTCACTAGTTTAATATCTATAAGATTTAGGGGTTCTATTAATATTACATATTATTTATTGTTTACAAAGGCCTTATACATACTAGGCCATATATTTATTTATATATGTATATGTATATAGTTTTGTAGGAGTCCTATTAATATTACAGATTATCTGCAGTTCACAGGGAACAATTAATTCATTTTCTATACTAAAATATTAGTATCAATATATTCTATACTAATATAGAATATTATATTATAGTCGACATGCTAGCTTAAATATTCTTAATAGTAGATTAACTAATACTCTAGGCCACCAAGTTATATCTATTATACTAGTACTCCATAACAAGATAGTACAAGTTCAAGTAGGCCATGATTAATAATTGTTATTGATCCTACTATATTCCCCTAGTACTGGGTAAGTTTCCTCACACTAGCCAAAGAATATATAGGGAGGACCTCCCAAACTCTAGCTAGCTCTTTGAGGCCGAGGAAAGAAATAAGTGAATAGAAGTACAATGATTGAGGGGAATAAATGAAAGAAGGGTGGTAATAAAATAGGGACAAAGGATTCTCCTTGTTAATTGGCACAAAATAGATAGACCAAGAAAGTATAGAAAAGATCGGTCAAAAAGTAGCGTAACTACATATATAAATAATGACTTGAAGAAATGGAAAAAGGCAATGCAAAATATTCGTGACCCAAATCAGTCTTTAGTGGTACATATAATGGGAATACGTTATGTAGTGTTTCTTTCCTTGAGAATACAAAGAAGGAATTCTAAGAAGATCTCATTCTTTCCTCCCCTCAAAGTGTGAGCATGCATAGTTCCCTCCAAATATGATCCTAACCAACCCTTAGATAAAAAACATCTAATCAAATTCAACCTTAGAGTTCGAAGAGACTAAAAGGTGAGTGACTACTTCATGAAACTCAAGCATTGTGAATACTGGAAGAAAAACAAAGTTGTTTCTCAGATGAGTGTTGTTTAAAGCATCGATCGACCACAAGCAAACCAAGGGAGGTAAGATGATCCCACTAGGTGCCCTCCCTGTTCCAATTGGCTTTGGTTTTGGTCCCCCGTCCATCTTACATTACGTCTAGGCTGGTTTTGGATTCCTAGTTTTCCAAGTACAAGTTCAAATCCTTATCTCGTCCGTCCATCAACCTTCCTATTGGAGGGAATTTAATGCCCAATAGTCAGTCCACTATGAGATTTCATTCCAAATAGGGGAAGAGGAAAGATCAGATATCGTTGATGGATGAAGTAGCGTTCATTTAGGTCCAGTAATAGAGGAGTAGAGGTAAAATCCTTAAATATTTCTAGATATTTAGATATTAATACCTAGATATTGAATTATTACATTTCTAGTGTTATATGTGTACGTCGGATAGGACCTTTCATAACACCCTT
>ML786475.1:326276-353923 GCA_009831015.1 Picea engelmannii | reverse complement strand
GTGTGTGTGTGTGTGTGTGTGTGTGTGTGTGTGTGTGTGTGTTTTTATAAACAATTTTTTATTATAAACAAGTGCGAAGGTGACGGGGATGGGGAAGAGCAAGTAAGGAATGAAAAAGTATGAAAAACGGTCAGACGAGTTTCAAAATAGGGTTACAGGGGATTCTCAGGAGAGGTGAGGGCCCGACGGTCAAATTGTATGTCTCGAAAATTTTGACTGCAAAAGGCATAAAACAGAAGAGGGCATGATGGGGCAGTCCAACGACCAGATTGTATATTTGTAGAATTTCAGGTGCTATTTGCAGGTCACAGAACAATGGAAGGGAAATCTTGATCCCGCCTGTTCGGGAACCTGCAATCGAAAAAGTGGCTAAGTATGGAATAGGGAAATGGTCGGTCGGACTCGTTTTCACTAATATATTGAAATTTGTAATAGATATCCCATTACCTGGCAAGATCTTTTCTGCATGTATATCGCGAAATTTTGAGTGTTGTTTGCAGGTCGCAGAACAATGAAAGGGAAATCTTCAGCCTGTCTATCCGAGAACCCGCAAGCGAAAATGTCGGTAAGTATGGAATAGGGAAATGGTCGGTGGGATTTTTTTTCGCTAATATATTGATATTTGTAATAGATATCCCATTACATGGCAGGATATTTTCTGCGTGTTTATGGAAAGGTTGTGTAGGGATAGTTAGTATGGCTGTCTCCTCGAGGCATGGTGAGTTGTTAGCATTAAACCTCAGTTATTGCATACTTGGAAAGAAGTGTGAAGGTGGTGGGCACAGGAAACAACGATTAGGAATTGGATATTTCGTGAACCCGCCAACCTGACGATTCGCCGAAGAGATTCGAACAAATTGCCAAGTATGGAAAGCGGATGAACGTGCTTCAAAATGGGGTGACAATAGTTCCCCAGGAGATGTGAGGACCTGACAGTCAAATTGCAGGTCTCAGAACTTTTGAGTGCAAATTGTGTAACACAAAAGAGAGTATGATGTGGGAGTTCGACAGTAAATTTGTATATCGCGGAAGTCAGGGTGTTGTTTGCAGGTCATGGAAAAATAGTAGTGCAATTGTAACACACCCATGAGAGGGCATAAATAAAAGAGTAATTTCTTTTATTCCTCAATTAGTCCAACCCTCCATCCATGGTCTCTAATCCTGGTCAATGGAATTTCAAAATTCCTGAGCTAAAGCAACTCTTCGGTTCCCTACTGGAATCTATAAGAAATCGATCCACGGGTCTTTGCGAGACTTCACCCCTGCGAACTAGCACCAAGCGCAAGCCCCCTCCATGTGACCACTACCCGTGACCACAAGCCTAACTAAAAGGTGTGTCGTGAAATCGCATATCGGGTCCTTAAGTGTGAGTCACCTCGACTCTCTTGATCTTCGATCTCTCGACAGGGACCTAACACTTGCTAGCTCCTCCTTCATATCACCACTGACTGTGACCAGGGGCTCAACCTCAAGCGCTTATCGGGACTTCGTGTTTCGCATCTCTAGAGGGTAGTTCACTTCTCCTCTCTGAAGTCCGATATACGAACTCCCTCCAAGACCCAATCTACGGTCCACACTCTCCCTTTGATCGATGGTTGCGATCAAATCGCGAGTTTGCGTCTCGAATATTTGGATGTGAGTCCACTCTGACTCTTCCGATCCCTGATCTTTCGATAGAGTCAGATCAATGGTCCACGGTCTTCCGTGATCCAATGGTCCTGATCTCCTCTCTCGCGAATCGAGATTTCACGTTTCGCGAATTTGGAGGTTGGCTTACCTCTGTTTCCCCGATTCCCAATTTCTCAGTGTCCACTTTCAAGATGAACGATCCGGATCCCTCCTTCGATCAATGACTATGATCCTTTCGCGAACTTGGACTTTGCGAGTTCTCACGACTCCTATCTATGACTTCCTGATTTGCGAGTCAGCGAAACACTGATCTCTCGCCACGCGTCCCTTCTCAATGGACAACTAAGATCCTTTCGCTAACTCGGACTTCACGAGTTTGCTCTCTTGTGCAACTCCAAAAAGGTTAAATATCATGCACTTTCCTCTAGATCGAATGACTATTGGTCCACGCGCTTCGATCTAATCGCTAAGATTTGATCTCCTCTATGCTCGTTCCTCATCGTCTAGACTCTAATCTGACGGTTCAGTTGTGATCCGGATTATTTTCGGCACGAAATGAGAGCGGAGATATAATAAAGAAATGCACAACGATATTGTAGATATTTAATAATATAACAGAAATGTATCAGAGATGCAACCATAAACATAGATATACAGTAATAAACGATTTCTATTAATCAGAGAAATGTACAGACACTGTAAAAATACAGAGTGAAAGACTCGCTAGAATGGTGGCAGCTTATCTCTAAGAAGAGATGTGACGGCTACTCGCATTCGCAAGAAGATGATTACAATGAGGCTCTGAAGGCCCTTTTACAATAAAAGGGAATGCCAAAAGTCCTAGACATCCAAAAACCTAACCCTAGGAGATGAAGCGCCAAAAGTCATGTGGGCCCCGTTTGGGTAAGTGAGTACATCAACTTCCCGGGGTCATAACTTTTGCATACGATCTCCGTTTTAGGCATGTGATAGCTCGTTGGAAAGGTATTGTCGAGGAGATTGATTTTGGGGGCTCAATCATGCCTTCGGATATCATTGAGAACCTCTATCTCGAAAAACCTTCATTTGGACCCTCAAAATGGCCTCGGAAGTTAAAACCTGCTAAAAATAGTAAATTGCCAAAATGGCCCGAAAACTATTTTGAGCCATTTGGAAAAGGTGGGTGGCCACCGATATCCACCTGGATCAAGTTGGGTCCTGATAGATCCTGGGATCTACGACCCAGATCACATCGCGATTTCCGATTCCGGAGGTTTAGTCGCACCAATGCGCGATTCTCCCATTGCGCGAACTCTGAACTCACTGATTCGACGGTCGAGGTGGGTCTCGATAGATCCTTAGTTCTACAACTCAGATCACATCGTGATTTTGGGTTTCAGAATTCAAAGGATCGGTCCCTTTCATGATGATTATCAACATTCATTGGACCTATGAAGGCTGAAGAAGTCAAGGCGCTAACGCTTGCATTCCTTCCTCAAATCTAATGGCTGCGATAGACCTCAAATATTCTTGAACAGATCTCATCCGTTCAACTTCCAAACGAAAGGATACTCCCTTTCGATACTTGAATTTCTTGCTATCCCTCCTAAGCTTCGTCAGTTATGAAGGATTTAAAAGCGTTACGCTCTTTCTCCTGGACTTAACACATAGAGGGATCTTCGGCAAAACTATTGCGCCCCTTCATCAAGTCTAGGACTTAAGGGGTTCTGGGTTTCTGCTTATCTCGCAAAGATCTTGTGCATATCTGCACTACTTCTCCTGAGCTTAATAGATTCTGTCCTCATAGGGATTGTGGGATTCAACCTCCGCATTCAGGGAAGTACTCACTCGACTCTAGGACGATGATGAAATTCCCTGGGGAAAGCACCTTCGATTGATTAAACTGGGGTGCATGTAAATCCAAGCAGAATTATAGGATCTCAAGGAAACGAACGCATATTCATAACTTAATCATTTAATATAGAGAAAGAAACATTTATAGACATGTAAATACTTGCATGCATCCATTATTTGCAATTAAAAAAAAAACATAAGGCAAGAAAACACTTATCAGAACCATAGAGTGTGATGCGACTGCTGAAAGGGGTGCTCGTTTCCACCCAACCATAGGCTCAATCACTCCCAATGGATTTATCACTGGCCACCCCCGAGCTTAAGCCACGATGATTTGAGATTCAATCTCTTACTTCCAGCTCAACGGAAGTTAGGCACGAAGGTTACTCTCCTTCTCCCAATACAAAAAATAGATCAGGACAAAGGTTATTCTCCTTCTCCTAGTTCAATCTCTAATTTTTGTGATCGGAACTCACTGTTCCTCCTTCAATCCTTCCTCGGACCCGAGAGTTTCCTCTCTCATCTCTGCATTTCTCTCCGCAGGTCTCCCCCTGTCCACCACGCTTCCTTTCTTTCCTCCCTCGACAATATTTCATGTGGCTCTAATCCCCCAATCCGTGGTCAGGTCCGGAAGCCTTATCGATGGGCAGTCTACCCCATCCCTCATTAACTCTTGAGGAGGCCTTCCCACCTACCAACCTGACAAGAATTTATTTTTGGTCAAAGGGTTGTTCTGATATGAGAAAATTAATTCCAGCATGGTACTGGTTCGGTGGAGGTTAATGCAACCATTCCTGGTCCCCTCCACCACATTTCACAACATTTCGTGGTCGCACATCCCCTCTTTCAACAGTCATGCAACACATAACCATTTTTCTATTATGATAATCAAAATTTACATTCATCAACCTTCTACACAAGGTCCATCAAATCAAACATTCACACTTTTAAGTTTGTCATAGTTCCTCGACCCATATAGTTATATTTGCAGACTGGGCAAAATAGGGTGTTGGAGCAATCTAGACCCTGCCTCCCTGTGAATCCGCGATCGGAAAAGTGGCTAGGTATGGAATGGGGAAGCGGTCCGTCGGAGTCGCGATATAAAATCACGAGTGAAAATGTGAACCTGTGAGTCCACCAACTCGTGCAGTTAGACATTTTCGGAAAAACGACTAAGTAACCAGAAAGAGAAAGTAAAGGGGAAAAATAAACATGAAATTGGTAAAGTATAGAAGATGGGAAAGAAGGGATAATATATTCAAATTTGTAATAGATATCCCAATTTCTGCTAAGATCTTTTCTGCATGTTTCTGGAGAAGTTGTATACTTATTGCATATACTTGGAAAGAAGTGTGAAGGTGGCGGGCACAGGATACAACAAATAGGAATTGGAAATTTCTTGAATCCGCCAACCTGACGATCCACGAAAGAGATTCCAAGAGATGGCCAAGTGTGGAAAGCGGTCAGATGTGCTTCGAAATAGGATGAAAAGGGTTCCTGAGGAGATGTGAGGCCTCGACGGTCAAATTGTATGTATCGGAAAATTTGAGTGCAAAATGTGTAACATGAAAGAGGGGATGATGTGGGAGTTCGGAAGTCAATTTGCATATCGTGGAAGCCGAGGTGTTGTTTGTAGGTCAAGGAACAATGGAAGTGCAACCTGCTTTTCTGGGAACCCGCAAGCGAAAAAATCGGTAAGTAGGGAAAAGGGAAATAGTCGGTGGGACTCGTTTTTGCTAATATATTGATATTTGTAATAGATATCCTATTACCCGGCAGGATATTTTCTGCATGTTTCTAGACAAGTTGTGTAGGGACAGTTAGTATGACTGTCTCCTGGAGGCATGGTGAAATATTAGCATTAAACCTCAGTTATTTCATACTTGGAAAGAAGTGCGAAGGTGGCGGGCACAGGAAACAACGATTAGAAATTGGATATTTCATGAACCCACCAACCTGACAATCCGCGAGAGAGATTCCAAGAAATGGCCAAGTATGGAAAGTGGATGCACAAGCTTCCAAATGGGGTGAAAATAGTTCCCCGGGAGACATGAGGACTCGATGGTCAAATTGCAGGTCTCAGAACTTTTGAGTGCAAACTGTGTGACACGAAAGAGGGTATGATGTGGGAGTCCGGCAACAAATTTGTATATCGTGGAAGTCTAGGTGTTGTTTGTAGGTCACAAAACAATGGAAGTGCAATCTAGAGCTCGCCTGCCCAGGAATATGCGATCGAAAAAGTGGATAGGTATGGAATGGGGAAGTGGTCGGTCGGAGTTGCGATATAAAAGTAAGAGTGAAAATGTGAACCCGTGAATCCGCCAACCTGCGCAGTTAGACATTTTCGAAAAAACGACTAAGTAACCAGAAAGAGAAAGTAGAGGGGTGTTGGGGCTATATATATGCACTATTAATTCCCACATTTAATTATCAACTGGGGCTCGTAAGCTTCGAGGTGCAGGCCCAGGTAGGATCAGAGCTTAGTCTAGCCTAATCTAAAGCCGACAAAACAATCTTCAAACCCACACTGCAGAAAATTAACACTAAGGATTCATCACTGAGACACATGAATAACTTAGTGCTATAAAGGCTTATATCACAGTCTTTCATGCACTCGGGGTGATGTTCGTGTGATTAATCGCGAGTAGCTTACTTAAGTTTCATATCCTTCAATGGATTCCAGTAGTGATTAAAAAGATAATCAAATGGATAAAAACTAGGTAAAATGAAATGATATCTAAACTCAAACTTTGTCCTCAATCAAATGCAATGTACCAATGCCTTGAGTGAGAGGGTGTTGATTTGAGTTTTATCTATTAAGAATTGATTTGCAGAATACAAATTAATTGCAGAATGCAAACACACAATATATGACTTTCAAACTAAACAATAATGCAAGAAGAAAAGAAACTAAACGTAATGTTAATATACAAAGAAAATAAAATATAGCAACACTTACCACTCTGAGGAGCCCTTCCCAGGAGGTTAGTGCTGCTAAAAAGACTCAGATCAAATGGATATGGTGTCCAATGCTTCAGTAACAATCAATTCTTCATTGAGATCAAAAACTCTGTTTTTACATGGCTAACAACTCAAAGCTTTCTCACAAGAATAAATCTCTCATTTACAAAACATTCATGAAACTAATGACTCTTTCTCATAGCCATATGAGGCTTATTTATACATGAATAATCATTGAAAAGTGGATGAGACCGAATCCCAATGCTCATATTTCAAATTTACAATTTTAGATAAAATACTAAAAAATCTGGGTTTTATTGCAATTTAGGCAGATTTGAGTTATGGATCCACCCATATCTTTCCAACCAATTCGAAATGTTGAAAACGGTTTCTAGGTTTTGTAGCTGGATGATATTCCTAAAAACCCATTTTTCTGTTTTGAAAGATATGCTCCCATGTGCACGAAAATCGAGGTGCAAGTTGGCAGTTTGAGTTTTGTTGCTAATTTTGCCAAAATCATTCCCCCTGAGCTGGAGGTCCACACGTGTGAGCTGGGTGAATTCTATCTCATGTTTCCGCATGATAACATCATTCTGGATAAAACTCATGTACCCGATTTTTCTCTAGAAGCTTTCCAAAATTTCGAATTATGTCTAGTACCGGATTAGCACAGGCTGGTACCGAAATAGGTGGAACCTTGGTACCGGAATAGACTGAGTACCAGATCATGCTACTTAAGAGTCAAGGTGATTAGGATCATACATAATCAAACATTTAATCGAATTAACTCAATAAAATTAAACAAAAAATGCCTTAACGATAAGTTACCTTTCTATGCACATGATCAAGGTCATTAATTGTATTTATGGATGAAACAATCAATTAGATACACATATCATAGGTAAAATTGACTCATACATAAATAATATAGGGTAATAGAAGTGTCAATACTGAGACTCAACATTCCCCCATGCTTAAGTCATTGCATGTCCTCATGCAACAATGATCTTCAAAGTTTCACAATTGATGATACTCCTCACCCGATCAAGCATTCCCTAAAGTTAAGTCTTATCCATTCTGTTTTCGATCAAAGTTAGGATAAAGGGTTGGATGTGACTCTAATATGATTATAGGATAGTGGCCAAGAGTTTTCATAATGACTTTGACTAATAGGCCCCCTTAATTTAGATATCATTTGAAGAGAAGAACACATAAAAGAATACATCCCAAGATGATTAACTTGTTTCTTATCCAAGTTTGTAGAGATGAAGCTCTTCTTATTTAGGTAAGGTGAATTACATATAATGAGGTTCCCACTTCTCATGCAAAACTATTTATTTTAAAGATAGAACTCTAAAGTGGATACTTGAAGGTTCTTAAGAACATCATCCGAGAGATATAAAGGTCATCTCCTAGCCTTGATTTGATAATGATTGCTTCAGAATGATACCCAAGGGTTTATGTTCAGTTTTAAGTGTGCCACTTTATGTTTTTCAACTCCCTTTATCCGGCATAGCCCCACTGCCAGCAGGCCTGCTCAGTACCCCGGTGGGTTTACCTTAGTACCGTACAAGCATGGCCCCACTGCCAGCAGGCCTGTTTAGTACCCCGACGAGTTTACCTGTACTTCATGATACTTCCTTTTTATTATATTACTCAAAATATTTAGAATTATGTATACTGCTCATTGACAGTTTTAGAGTAAAGGAAGGCAAGTGGTACGAGAGTGTTTTAGAGTCATTAGGCACATAATTAATTGTTTGCAATTATCCCAAGGGTGACATCATCCACATTCAACTTAAATATCAGTTATTCAATGTATAATGTAACGTATTGGATAATGAATAAGATGTCCCTCTAGTTAATCCTATTAGGGTTCTCATGAAATTTCATTGCGGTTTTGCAAGGGCGGTCCACCACATGAGGTTTTCATCAATACCTTCAAAGAAAAACTTGTAAAGATAAACTTGGATAAAAACTTGTTTGAATCAACTAGGTTAGTATTAGACATAATGGTGTCACCACTTTTCAATGGATATTTCAATTAGCAATCACTTCTTCAAAATGATGAGGTAACAAGACAAGTGCATCCATTATCATATAGAGCTAAATGTGAAATTATCTTCTTAAAGGATAGCAAGGATGATTCATTTAGGGTTGAGTGTAGAAATGTAGGAGGAAGATGTACATGAGAGTAAAAACAATTCAACACAAGACTTAAATGATCCTTGATAGAAAGAACACGAAGATATTAGCCCATATCTCTAATTACTTGAAGTGAAAACAATGTTAAGCACATGAAAAAGATCATATCACTTTGGCATCAGTACCGGATAAATAATGGAGTAGGTTTCTGCAGTACATGAATAGAAAGTATTGGAACAGAGTGACATGATGGATGATTTTTTCTCATTCATGACGACAACCACTTCACCAAGGAATTCAATGATAATATACGAGGAGATGTATACTAGGGATTGCAAAATTTCATGGTAGGGAGCGTGCAATAATTGAGAGTAACCATATGTTTATTGCATAATTAGTCTAATTTATTTTAGTAAAACGAAAAATGTTGAGTTTATACATCTTATTACTTGAAGCATTTAAATCAAGTAGCAAAAACTTTGAGTATAGGATGAGAACTACCAAAACGTCATTACCAATATCGGATCACCTGAGTACCGGATGGACGCAGGTTGTGCTTCAGTACCGAAATAATGCAGAGTTGTGGTTTAGTATCGGAATAGTGCAGACCTCCTCCCACAGTACCGGATGAATGCAGAGTTAAACATTGTTTGCAGTACCGGATGAACGCAATTCTGCAGTACCAGAATAGAATGGTTTCGGAATTCTAGAAATTAATATCAAATCCTAGCACTGAACATGTTGATTTGGTCTCGCCGACAGAAGTTGCAAAATAATATGAAGGTTTCAGCAACCACTCCCCCATGCCTAAGGTTTTGCATGGCTTCATGCAAACAATGTGAGATGCTAAAAAAATGGTTGCTCAGAGAGTTGTGAACACCTGCTAAAAACAAACCAATAGAATTAATTAAAACTGGATTTTTATTCATGCTTAAAAACATAAACTTAAGGGAAAATGTCAAAAGTTGAATTATTAGCTATGAATAAAATAGTTTGGAGTTAACATTCAGTTTCAACTGCTATTAAAAGATCACTTAATCGATCATCCTTGTGAAATAGCAGTCTTAAAATAGATAGGTAAATATAAAGCATGAGTGCATCATTTTTAACAACTTTAAGGAAAAATAAGAATTTTGAAGAAATAGGTCATGAAGCACTCCCTTAAGTGTTATCTTCCGTTGACAAGGATGCCTTTTCCGCTTTTGAAACCCTTCCAGTATTATGTGTGCATTTGGAGGATGAAGAGATTCCCTTCTCATAAGATTCCAAACAAAATCATCATAACTTTTAAAAAGAAATCTACTATATGAACAAAAGATCTTAAACTGATTGCTTTATTAGCTTTTGACATTCCCATTTATGAAAAGTATGAAAGATAGGTTGCATTGTACTTATGTGCAAAATTTATTTATTTATTTACGTATCCTACTCTAATTGAACAAAAGAAAATATCCTTCAAGTATAGGAATACTTCCAGTGAAGCCATGTGCGTAACAGGGTTAGAAATATATCCATACTCGGGTTTTAAAGATAAATTTTAATGCATACCAGAGTATGAAGGACCAACTGCTTTGATGATGAGATCAAGCAATAATGAAAAATATAAGAGTGGTGTGACCTAATAAATATTTGAAACCATATTTCAATAAGATCACTATATTCTTGTTTCTCTTCTTTGTTTAGGTCACACTGAATGTCCTCCTCTACCATGCTATGCAGATTATCCTCTTCAAGATGATTGGTCTTTGGAGTACATACATTATCTGTTGAGAAGCATGCTAAGGACTCCTCAATCTCAGGTTCTAGCAATTTCTCTCCATTTAATGATTCTTCAGTGTCCTCTACAGGTTGGAAAGGGTGATCAAAGGAGGCTTATGGATCTTCTTGTGGATGTAGCTTATGGAAATCTTATTTTTCTATCACTTCTGGAGAGGCGGATAGGTTCTTGACTGCTGTCAATATTTGTTCTTTTTGCTAGGCAGAGATTGAGATCCCAGCTGCTGCCAGGATGGAGAGAGTTCTTCCAAACTCTTGATCATCTTTGAGTCCTTGTTGCTGGTTTATGGGTCCTATTTCACACATGGATTAGTGTAGAGGGGGGGTTCTTACAGTGCCCAAATTATTATTTTTAAAATCCTAAGGAAATAAAAAGAAGCAAACTAAAAGAAAATGTAAGCAAACCAATTATATACTTGAAGCGCCACCGTGCTACTAGGATCTTGTTGTCACCAAGTTATCCGTTCATAGAAGTTAGCTTCTCTTCTCATATATATAAAAAAAAAATGACTAATTCTAATAAAACACAAATTCTAACTACTAAAAGGAAGAGGACAACCCAATTTTGGAGTAACCCGACTAAAGTGGATGCGTGGGCTCTTCCCTCATGTCTTACCGTCTTCTCTCTGCCCTTAGGCCGTCCTTAAAATCACACCACACTTGCATGAAAATGAACACGCTTGCATGAAAAGAAACACACTTGCATGAAAGGAACAGTCAAGGCTTTGGAGAAATAAAAGCAACCTACCTATGCTCTAATCCCTTTAGCACCTCCTCGGAAACGATGCTAAAATGAAGAGGCTAAATATATGCACTATTAATTCCCACATTTAATTATCAACCGGGGCTCGTAAGCTTCGAGGTGCAGTCACATGAAATGCAGGATCAGAGCCTAGTCTAGCCTAATCTAAAGCCGACAAAACAATCTTCAAACCCACACTACAAAAAATTAACACTAAGGATTCATCATTGAGACACATGAATAACTTAGTGCTATAAAGGCTTAGATCACAGTCTTTCATGCACTCAGGGTGATGTTCATGTGATTAATCGCGAGTAGCTTACTTAAGTTTCCTATCCTTCAATGGATTCCAATAGTGATTAAAAAGATAATCAAATGGATAAAAACTAGGTAAAAGGAAATGAAATCTAAACTCAAACTTTGTCCTCAATCAAATGCAATGTACCAATGCCTTGAGTGAGAGGGTGTTGATTTGAGTTTTATCTATTAAGAAACGATTTGCAGAATACAAATTAATTGCAGAATGCAAACACACAATATATGACTTTCAAACTAAACAATAATGCAAGAAGAAAAGAAACTAAACGTAATGTTAATATACAAAGAAAATAAAATATAGCAACACTTACCACTATGAGGGGCCCTTCCCAGGAGGTTAGTGTTGCTAAAAAGACTCAGATCAAATGGAGATGGTGTCCAATGCTTCAACAACAATCAATTCTTCATTGAGATCAAAAACTCTGTTTTTACATGGCTAGCAACTCAAAGCTTTCTCACAAGAATAAATCTCTCATTTACAAAACATTCATGAAACTAATGACTCTTTCTCATAGCCATATCAAGATTATTCATACATGAATAATCATTGAGAAGTGGATGAGACCGAATCCCAATGCTCATATTTCAAATTTACAATTTTAGATAAAATCCTAAAAAATTTGGGTTTTATTGCAATTTAGGCAGATTCAAGTTATGGATCCACCCATATCTTTCCAACCAATTCGAAATGTTGAAAACTGCTTCTGGGTTCTGTAGCTGGATGATATTCCTAAAAACACATTTTTCTGTTTTGAAAGATATGCTACCATGTGCACGAAAATCTAGGCGCAAGTTGGCAGTTTGAGTTTTGTTGCTAATTTTGTCAGAATCATTCCCCCTGAGCTGAAGGTCCACACGTGCGAGATGGGTGAATTTTGTCTCATGTTTCTGCATGAAAACATCATTATGGACAAAACCCATGTACCCGATTTTCCTCTAGAATCTTTCCAAAATTTTGAATTATGTCTAGTACCAGATTAGCACAGGTTGGTACCGGAATAGGTGGAGCCTTGGTACCAGAATAGACTGAATACTGGATCATGTTGCTTAAGAGTCAAAGTGATTAGGACCATACATAATCAAACATTTAATCGAATTAACTCAATAAAATTAAACAAATCATGCCTTAACCATAAGTTATCTCTCTATGCACATGACCAAGGTTATTAATTGTATTTATGGATGAAACAGTCAATTAGATACACATATCATAGGTAAAATTGGCTCAGACATAGATAATATAGGGTAATACAAGTGTCAATACTGAGATTCAACAAGGAGAAAAATAAACGAGAATTTGATAAAGTATAGAAGAGGGAAAAGAAGGGCTAATATATTCAAATATGTAATAGATATCCCATTTCATGGCAAGATCTTTTCTGCATGTTTCTGGAGAATTTGTATACTTATTGCATATACTTGGAAATAAGTCTAAAGGTGGCGGGCACAAGGAACAATGACTAGGAATTGGAAATTTCCTGAACCCACCAACCCAACGATCCGCGAAAGAGATTCCAAGAAATGGCCAAGTGTGGAAAATGGTCGGATGAGCTTTAAAATAGGGTGACAAGGGTTCCCGAGGATACATGAGGCCCTAACAGTCAAATTGTATGTATCCAAACTTTTGAGTGCAAAATGTGTAACACGGAAGAGGGGATGATGTGGGAGTCCGAAAGTGAATTTGTATATTGCAAAAGATGGAGTGTTGTTTGCATGTCACAAAACAATAGAAGTGCAATTTAGAGACCGCCTGCGTAGGAACCCACGATCGAAAAAGTGGCTAGGTATGGAAAGGGGAAGCGCTCGGTCGGAATCACGATATAAATGAATGAATAAAAATGTGAACCTGTGAATCCACCAACCCGCACAACAAGACATTTTTGGAAAAATGACTAAGTAACCAGAAAGAGAAAGTAGAAGGGAAAAAGAAAGGGGAATTTGGTTAAGTATAGAAGAGGGAAAATAAGGGGATAAAAGAGTGGGAAAATAGAAGGGGAATTTGGTTAAGTATAGAAGAGGGAAAAAAAGGGGATAAAAGAGTGGGAAAATAGAAAAGTGGAGGGCAATTTTCGTAAGTAGGAATTGGTCTCAAACAAGCCCCATTGTAGCAAAACCATCATTTTCTAGTCCAATATTTTATCCACTTACTCGTTTTCTATTGTGCTTGTATCATTAAAAAGGGTGTGAGCAAATGTTTTGTTGAAGATTTGTTTTTAATGCAACTTGTGGGAGTAATTTTGTTCTTCATACATTCTTCCATGACTTTGACATATTATCTAAGTATTAAACTTCGTGCATGATGGGTTGTTAGCATTTAATCTTAATAATTGCATATCTAGAAACAACAATGACGATCTTGAATTTTAATATTGTGGTTGATTTCATAGTCTCATATGACTTTAGCCACCATAGATCATTTTTTTTTTTTAAATTCGCGAAGAAGAAATTTGGTAATTTCATTAATAAAGTAAAAAGTTCTCAAATAGAGGCCAGGGGATGGACAATTAATAAAATGTTTCATTTTGGAGTAAAGGAATCAATGAAGCAAAAGGGAAATAAGAAATCGTTTGTTCAGCAAGGTTGAGATGAAAATGAAATTTCTAGGGCGGGGCCCTGATTGCTGCATCGTGAATTAGTGTTGCTATGTTCTATCTGCATTACTAATAGAATTGAATGTTGGTTTGAAACTGTCTAAAATTCATTTTTGTTTCTATAGAATCCTGGTGGGATCAACACAATGCATTGTCATATAATTGTTCAATGCTCCATGTTAGATCAAATTACTTGAGCCAATACAATATTCAAGAACTATGAGACTATCGAACCGTGCTAACGAGAAGAGGTGTTAAATACAACAAAGAAGCAACAACCAAGATTCCAAGGCAATTTTTTTAATAGTAAATCCATAAAAACAAATACTGTGCAGTGTATATCTATCCATAGAAATTGCACTAAGTTCTTTGCATTGAAGCATTGAACCTATTTGTCATAAATACAGGTACATGATCTACAAAAAAAAAAGAAAAAAGAAACATGCATACAATTCTATGTTGTTCTTCTAGTGGGACAACATGCATGAGTCATCGAGATGCTCTTCAACATGCATACAAAACTCATTACCGTGCTTTTTTAGGAAGTCCTTGCAGTCTTCTCCTCGAAAGTTCAATGTTCAATGTTGTAATCTCAATATCTTGAGGAAGACCTGAGGCGACAAACAAACATGAGAGTGGTTTTGCAGTGGAATAATTATTTGGCTTGAAACAGGTGAAAAACACTCATGCTCTTGACGCTGGTGACTTGGAGACATTGCAAGACACCATTGAATTGTACAAATAATAGGGAAAAGGCCCCGATGAGAAGAGTTTCCAATCCGCGGTCACTGCTGCCAAGAGCATGACATCCCGCAACAACGCTCCAATGGCCCACCCCAGCAAGAAACCAACCTAGAATTTTTCAAACGCACGAGGACATAAGAACCCATTCTCATTGTAAAATTGATAGTTCTCACAAGCTTCTCGTGAGGAAGAAGACGAAAAATGTTGTAGGGAAAGTGGAAGAGCCTCATACTGAAAGTGAGGACACACCAATAGACCACCTCCTCACAATCGAAGACTTCAGGGACACATCTTGCACGAGCAATTCAAGAGGTCAAATTAATTTGTTATGGGCGAGAGGGGACCAAGAGACCCCCTCTTTACAGGCAAAGACTTCAGGGACACAGGTTGCACAAGCAATTCTAGAGGCCCAAATTAGTCCATTATGGGCGGAAGGAGATGAGTAGTAGGAATATGCCTTGCACCAGTGGGAGATCTGGTCCTCATCCCCTAAGATGTTAATTGTATATCAAGAGAACATGAGATTGGTCCCGCAACTAAATAATTATTTGGCTTGAAATATATCTCTGGGAGCATTAAGAAACCATTTCCTTACAGTGAAAGACTTCCTCCCAGAATAGACTAATTTGGGCCTCTAGAATTCCTACTCTTGAGATGCAAAGTGACTATTGCGTCCAATGTCGGTTTCTTTTTTGAAACCCCTTCCTTTGGTCTTGTCAGGGTCGCCATCGCTGATCCGGGAAGTGCCCCCTATTATGGTTGATGTCAATTTGGGCGCAAGAGTGGGAACAACGTCTACGTTTCCATCATCCATCATTGTATCATCGTCCATTAGATCATTTTCTTCTGGCTCGAAATCGACCGCATCAACCTCTGCGCCAGCCATCAACGCAGGCGGGCAGGCTGTCTAAGCAAGAGGGGTTGCCTTGGAATTCTTTAGCTTGAAATATATCTCTTGGTGCACCAAGGTACGATCTCCCTTTTTTCTCCTAGGCGGAGGGAGATGAGTAGTAAGAATATGCCCTGGAGCACTAGAACTTTTAGTCATCATGCCCAAAGGTGTTTACTGTATCTAGACAGAACCGTTGTCGAATTGCTGCCATAAGTTAATGAGAATGTCTGTTTTCTCCAGATGATGTTTGAAATGAACATTCAGAAGGGATAATATAACCCTCCACAAATCTTGGTTTAATGTGTATCAATGGGAGATCTCCTCGAGCCTTTCGTTGATCAATGGCAATCTCCATGGTTCGTGCGTAATGAGCTATTACCATTAAATCTTACTAATTGCATATTTAGAAAAAAGTATGAAGGTGGCGGTGATGGTGATGGTGAAGAGAGATTAACGATTAGAGATTTCATGAAGCCACCAACCGGACAACGTGTAAAAGATATTGCATGATGCTTGAAATGAACACTTGGAAAGGATAACACAACCCTTCGCAAATCTTGGTTTAATTCGTATTAATGAAAAATATGCTCCAACCTTTCGGACATTAATGACAATCTTAATGGTTCCTGCACGATGAGCTATTAGTATTAAAGATTAATAATTGCATATCTATAAAGAAGTGTGAAGGTAGCAGGGATGGCGAAGAGCGATTAAGCATTGCACATTTCGTCGACCCGCCAACCTGCGAAAGAGATTCCAAGAAATGGCCAAGTATGGAAAGCAATCGATCGGGCTTCAAAATAGTGTCACAAGTTATACTGAGGAGACGTGAGGGGCTGCTAGTCAAATTGTATGTCTCTGAACTTTTGACTGCAAAATGTGTAACACGGGACATGGCATAATGACATATTTCAGTGGTCAATTTGTATATCGTAAAATTTTGGGTGTTTTTTGTAGGTCGCGGAACAATGGAAGCACAATGTTGAGCAAGCCTGGCCAGGAACCGACGATGGAAATAGTGGCCAAGTATGCAATGGGTAAGAAATTGGCCAGACTTGTGATATAAAATCATGAGACATACTCGGAACAGGGCATATTGACGGGCTTGAAAATAGGGCCACAAGTTCTACTCAGGAGACGTGAGGTCCCAATGGTCAAATTGTATGTATCCCAACTTTTGACTGCAAAATGTGTAACACAGAATAGGGGATAATGACGGACTTCGATGATCAATTTGTATATTGCGGAACTTCGGATGTTGTATATAAAATCATGAGACATTTGGAAAAAACGACTAAGTAACCAGAAAGGGAAAGAAAATGAGAAAAAGAAAGGGGAATTTGGTTGTCAATTTGTAGATCGAGGAAGTCTGGGTGTTGTTTGTAGGCGATGGAACAATGGAAACGCAATGTTGAGCCCACCTACCCAAGAACCCGCGATCCAAAAATTTTGTTGAATATGGAACGGGGAAGCGGTTGGTTGGACTCGTGATATAAAAGTATTAGTGGAAATCTAATCATGTGAATTCGTCAACTCACACACCTAGACATTTTTCGAAAAGTGACTAAGTAACCATAAAGGGAAAGCAGAGGGCAAAAAGAAAGGGGATGGAAATTTTTGGAAGCGAGAATTGGTGTAAGAAATCCCCATTGATGGTCTTAATAGTAACTATGAAGTGCATTAAATAGGTGAACAAGCTCTTCAATCAAGGAATAGATAAAGCGATCCATGCTTATAGTTTCCAGGATGTGTTTGCATAAGAGAAGCATCGAAAAGCCACATGAAAATCAATTTTGGATGTTTAAGTAAAATTATTGTATTGTCAACTTCACCGTAAGTATAACAACGACGGATTTGAATTTTAATTTTGTGGTTGATATGATAGTTCCATTGGACTTCACATAGTATATATCCTTTTATTTCAAAATATTCCTGAAGATGAATTTTGCTAAGTTCATCGATCAAGTGCAAAAACGAGCCACATACTACATTTGCGTCAGAGAGCTTATATTAAAAGACAAAGCAGGTCTTGTATATTCTTTAAGATCATAGAAAACCGCCAAGATCCTAAATGTATCATTAATTTTCCAGAACGAAGCATACAACCAAGAGCCAAGTAAACACCAAATGTATTGAAAGTCGAGGCACAAGGCAATGCATGAACACATAAGGCGCCAAGTGGGATCCCACAAGGGTCCATGCAAGAGTATGCATTGATCTATGCATCAAACAATTTGATATAAAAAAAAACACACGTGGCATTGGTTTTCTCTCACATGTGGTATATGTTCCCATGAGAAAATAACCGGGCCCATGAGATATGAACAAAAGTCTTCCAAACACAAGACAACACAAAACCAACAGAGATTCGACATTGTATCCCAACTATAACCAAACCCCCAAATGAGGAACAAGAAACTTTCCGATTACTATTTTACCATGAAGAAAGATCACTATGGACATTTTCTTTTGATAGTGCCATGTTCTATCACTACCAGTTTTAACAATGCCAAATTTCCAATATTATTGGAAATGCCTGATGGTTCTGCTTAGAGGAGCAAGCCATTTCGATGGTTCAAAAGATGGGTCTGATTTATTCACAGTTGGATACTTTGTATGGGGTTTTCCCTCATGCTTCCCATTTATAAACTGAACAATCTTATGCGCTTCCTGTTCAATTTTCCATGGCACTGCAAAATTCTATTCATATCCTCATTGGGTGGCATGGATAGATACACATGAGATTTTTTCATTTCCTGCCAACGCTTAATATGATTTTTTATTTTTTTTCTAGCTAATACGCAGTATTGCATTGTCCTCATTGTTATCACATGAAGTTGACAAGGGTCATATGTGTTTGTTGTTTATACCTAATGTTGATGTTTGGACAACATCGGGAAGACATTCTCTAAAGATAATAATTAATAATTATATTATTAATTGATTATTAACTATAGTATATAATAAGTAAATAATAATAACAAATAGTTATTGATTATTCAAGGGATGCATCCTTTCATGGATGGTCACCTTATGTTCCCTATATACCTATATATGGAACACTCATCTTTGTAATAATATATCGAATATCTCTCATATCTCATATGAATAAAAACCAACATGGTATCAAAGCAGGATTGGGCTTTACTCCCTCATGGGAGAGCCCAGGAAGATGAGAGTTTAAAGATCCTACTTGTGTTTACTAAGAAGAGGAGTTGTGCATAACCCTAATCGATCACAACATGGAAAGCACATTGGCTATCAACATTTTTTCTGTGCCTCTCGGCCCTAGATAAATACGACTTGCATTACAAGCACATGCATAACAATTGTTTTGGAGATGCCAAGACATCATCAGGTCGAGGGTCTGGTCAATGAACACAAAGGTATTGCCTTCACTGTTCAGAGGCATTCTGATTACCTTGTCGATGAGCTATGAATCATCATTTCAAAGAATGCATTTGAGCCACTCGAGTTTCGACATGTATTCCATTCGAGGGAATTCATTTGTAGGAAGGGCTAGGGCATATGCAGATGCATAGCACATTTGAACACATATAGTGAAAATAATAAGAAACCGCGGCTTGGTTGTTGAAGCCTCGACTCTCTCAAAACAATTGTTTTGGAGATGCCAAGACATCATCAGGTTCGAGATGTGTTTACTTTCTACCAATCTATGGCTCTTCCTCGTTTTCTAGTCCTGCTGAGATAGAGAACCGATAATGGGCCCACAATTTCTAAAAGATTCCTTCCCTATGGGCTTTGATTCAACTACCTACGAGTAGGAAAGGTTGAGCCAGTTCGTTCATGATGGCATTGATCTTTTGGAAACCTGAAACCTGCACAAATATTAATATTCAATGGCATTCACAGAGAATGATGGCTTTGCCACGGAGACATATGTCAAATCCATTGCAGAGATACTGGAAAATGAAGTAAGTGTGCCTTGGTTTGAAAATAGTGAGTGAAAAATCCACAAAGTATATTTGATAACACTCTTTGAATTTATGCCCATGGCAAAGGTTTGGCCTCTGGAAAGAAGGCATCAATATCAATGAAGGAAAAGCATGCATCTTCGGAAATCTTCCTTGGTGATCTGTTGTCGTAATGAATCCATTGAATTTCGTTTGTTCAATGGTGTATGTTAGGTAGAAATATGACCAACAAGGAGTCACAATGGACAACATTGTTTTTGCCCTCAATAACACTAGAAAATGGATGAAAGAGGTGCTCTATGAGGACATGATTTTGGGAAAATTAATGACACACTACCTATAGCAGAATTTTCAGCCCATCTATTGTTAAGACAGTCAAGGCGATGATTCATGATCAACATTTACCTATGTTTATGTGGGCAGAGGCATCCATGATTGTAGTGTATGTTCAGAATAGAAGTCCTTGAGGAACATAACTCCCGAGGAGGCCTTCACCAGAGTGAAGCCTGAGGTTGGAACACTTCAGGATATTTGGGTGTTCTGTATACATTCATGTATCCAAGGAGAAAGGGACTAAGCTAGACCCTTCAGGCAGAAAGAGTACATTTGTGGGGTACAATGAGTCTTCGAAGGCATACCAGATCTACATCCCTGGTTAGAGACAGATTGAGGTGAGCATAGATGTTACCTTTGAGGAGGAGGTAGCCTTCATGAGATATAGAGGATCTCACATGGATATTGATAGTGAGAAACAAGAAGAGATGGTTCCTTCTCCCCCTCCAGTTGATGTTCCCAGAGATATTGTAGTAGGTCAGAAGAGACCTACATGGACTCGTTAGACTCTGCAGGAGGCAGAAAGACATGTAGTTCCTCATGGTACCTTCCAAGAGAGCAAGATACCTCAAATATGTTCATGCGATGTCGCAATTATGAGCCACATCATTGATTCTGAGCCTTCATGTTATGAGGAGGCATCTAGTATGGAGAGATTCCATGATGGAGGAGTATCAGTCCATCATGAAGAATGATGTGTGGTATATTGTTCCGAGACCTAAAAGCAAGTCTGTAGTGATTTACAAATGGATCTATAAGATCAAACATACAACTGACGGAAGCATCGAGAAGCACAAAGCAAGTTTTGTTGCTAGAGGATTCTCTCAGGTGGAGGGAATAGATTATGAGGAGACATTTTCTCCTGTTGCTCGATACACTTCTATTCGAATGATTATTTCCTTCGCAGAATCCATGGGTTGGAAACTACATCAGATGGATGTGAAGACAACCTTTCTCAATGGAGAGATTGGGGAAGAAATATACATCGAGCAGCCATATGGTTTCGTCATACATGAGAAGGAGTCTCATGTGTGTAGGTTGAAGAAGGCCCTGTATGGACTCAAGCAGGCACCTCGAGCTTGGTATGCGAGGATTGATGGACACCTGATGAGTTTGGGCTTCAACAAAAGTGTTGTTGATCCTAACCTGTACTACAAAATAGTTAATGGCGAGGCCTTGACTTTTGTCCTCTACGTTGATGATTTATTCCTCACAGGTACATAGAGCTTTATTATCGAATGCAAGTATCCATTGGCCTATGAGTTTGAGATGAAGGACCTTGGTATGATTCACTACTTCTTGGGACTAGCAGTGTGGTAGAGAAATGATGAGATCTTCCCGAGTCAGGGGAAGTACACAGTTGAGATATTGAAGAAGTTTGAGATACTGAACTTCAAGCCCGTGGCTATACCAATGATGACGAATCTAAAGAAACTAAGTGTGTCTTCTTTCGATTTTGACGAAATTGATCTGACTCTGTATAGACAACTGATTAGATAATTGATGTATCTGGTTAACACCAGACCAAATATTTGCTATGCAGTGAGTGCACTTAGTCAGTTTATAAGTTAGCTGAGATAGACACACTAGATTGTTGTGAAATATGTGTTGAGATACTTGTGAGGCACAGTTCGACATGGTCTCAGATATACTTCTAGTATTGATATGATATGGCAGGAATATATTGACTCTGATTGGGCAGGGAGCGCAGTGGATAGAAAGAACACCTTCAGGTGTTGCTTCACTTTGGGATCTTCCATGGTTTCCTGGTGTAGCAGGAAGCGAACCTCTATGGCTTTGAACACAACAGAAGCAGAGTACATTGCATTAAGTATGACAGCCCGTGAAGTAGTGTGGCTTCACAAGCTCCTTGCAGATTTATTCGAACATGAGATGGATTCCACCATTATTCATTATGGTAACCAAAGTTGTGTGAAGATATTTGATAATCCGGTGTTTCATGACAAATAGAACCACATTGAGATTAAGTACCATTACATCTGAGACATGGTGCAGAGGAAGGAAGTATTGGCGCAGTACCTTCCTATAGATGAGCATGTTGCTGATGTTCTTACCAAACCAAGACGAAGTTCAAGTACTTCCATGACAAACTTGGCGTGGTAGAGAATTTCTCCCTCGCTGAGAGGGAGTGTTGATGTTTGCAGCTTCTTGAGACATTCTCCATATTGTACTACTCGGTGACTGAGTTGAGTTGATCCGTTATGACACTTATCCGAGAAGGGATAAGTGGGGCACTTATCTGAGAAGGGATAAGTGTGGTTGGGCTTATAACCCAATGTCCCATGTGGAGAGCACATGAGGATATGTCAAGGGAGTTGACTCTTAACGTCATACACTATGGGGGTTGACCCTAGTGTTTCTAGAGGGTGTAGCCTCTAGAAGTCCACATGGAGTGCCATGTGTGACAAAATTTCTCAAGATCGTACTCCTCTATGAATTGAGTTGAGTTGATTTGTGAGGACACTTATTCGAGAAGGGATAAGTGGGGCACTTATCTGAGAAGGGATAAGTGTGGTTGGGCTTATAACCCAATGTACCTTGTGGAGAGCACATGAGGACATGTCCCATGAGGACCCTAGTGTTTCTAGAGGGTGTAGCCTCTAGAAGTCCACATGGAGTGCCATGTGTGACAAACTTTCTTCAGATCATACTCCTCTGTGAATTGAGTTGAGTTGATATGTGAGGATACTTATTCGAGAAGGAATAAGTACATTTGGGATTATAGCCCATCGTCCCATGTGGAGAGAACATGAGGACATGTCAAGGGAGTTGTCCCTTGATTTCTCACACTATGGGGAGTTGACCCTAAGTGTTCCCAGAGGGAGTAGCCTCTAGAAGTTCACATGGGAGTGCCATGTGTGACAAATCTTTTACTACTATGGTGGTTTTGTACCACTGGCGGAGACTGCGTGTCTCTAGACAGTAGTTGTGTACTACTATGGAAATATACCTCCCTAGCTAAGAGGGAGTGTTAATGTTTCAGCATCGGGCATAACTTCTCCTACACTGGGTTGCAGACCAAGGGAGATAGGATACATTTAACACAAAGGTGCACTTGTGATAAATGGGCCCAGACGTAGTCCTTCTGTGATCATGACAAGGAACAATATGGACTCGAGGTGCTTGAAGTGTTTTCCACATGTCAGATAGCATCAAGCCGACATTCACTCATAGGTGTGTGCCTGTGGTGAAAGATCCTAGTGTGTTTTTTTTCCTAGTCATGGTGACTTGACAAGGACTGATAAAAACACAAGATGCTATATGATATTACATGTGAACCTAAAATGAGCCTAATCTTAGAAGAGAGTTAATTGGCTTAGAGGGAGAGCCGCAAAAGGAGTTTCTCCTCAGTTCAGGTGGGAGAGAGATGTCTCCCAAGACTGACTGACAAGTGTCATGAATCTAGGGTGAAGTTTGTATACTTTAAATACAACAGTGGCATGTTGTAGAGTGTCTCCCTCATTGAGAGGGAGTGTTGATGTTTGGACAACATCGGGAAGACATTCTCTAAAGATAATAATTAATAATATAATTATTAATTGATTATTAACTATAGTATACAATAAGTAAATAATAATAACAAATAGTTATTGATTATTCAAGGGATGCATCCTTTCATGGATGGTCACCTTATGTTCCCTATATCCCTATATATGGAACACTCATCTTTGTAATAATATATCGAATATCTCTCATATCTCATATGAATAAAAACCAACACCTAAGTCTGTAATGTTTCCTCATCTCTCTCTCTCTCTCTCTCTAATATCTCTCATATCTCATATGAATAAAAACCAACACCTAAGTCTGTAATGTTTCCTCATCTCTCTCTCTCTCTCTCTCTCTCTCTCTCTCTCTCTCTCTCTCTCTCTCTCTCTCTTCTGCACCACCAAGTCCTAGAATATTTTCCTCTGACTGATAAAGTCATTTTCCCCCTTTGTTGACAACCTGGTTTCCCTTGGTGTCTTGGCTGACCAAGTCCTGGCCCGAAGATTTTATGTTTTTCTCAAAGAAGAACGAGATCTCATCATCGTTTTGTATCGAATTACTGGTCATTTTGTTTCCTGAGCCCACAACAAGTTATCGAAGTCCTTGTTTACACATGAAGCATCCATGAGCAAAAAGTGCAACATTCAAAGGTCGTGAAATGGTTGAGAAGAGCTCCCTATTTTGTAATATTTGATAACATAGTTGTTCTCTGGTTTTGTATGATACTTGATACTTTCACGTTAATAGAAGTCATTTTCTTTCATCGTCTCGTGTAAACTGTGCTGAAACACTTGAGCATGGAGGATCCAGTTGAGGGTTGTAGCTGTATTGTAATGTAGGTTTTATTATAATGTTGTTGTGACCTGTTCCAGTACTTTCCCTTTGTTATCTTATTTCCCCTTATGATGAAATGCTCATGCATGGAGGATCTAGATGAGTTGTTGTAGTCGTATGATAATGTAGGTTTGATTATTATGCTACTGTGACATATTTCAGTGTCTAAAACTTGAGTTCAAGTGTGCTCTTGAGCCTCAGTTTTTCTTCACCAAGATGCTTGAAAGTCGGATGCCCATGTCAGACTTGTCCACCTTTCTCACTAAGTCTTCCTTCTACTCACCTTTAAGCTCAAACCACTAATTGAAGTTAATGAGGACCTCATTTCCCTATGCATTGCTTGTCCAAGTTCTGTGTTAAATCATTCTTGTACTGAGTTTTGTCCATTTGACCTCCACTCATAAACCTACCTCCACAAACATTTTGATGGGTACTGGACTTATCCTACTACAATTTGAGGGTGACTCTTAGTGATAACATTCATGGCGCCATTATCGGGGACGAAATGAAGACATTTCCCTGGGATTGAACGACAAATAAATTATGATTTTGAAGGTGCATCATAAATCAGTACCTTGAAGATTGCAACTTGCACCTAGCGACTCTATTGTTTCAGTTGTGGCTCCCAAAGGAAGACACATAAGGTCTACTCCATAGCTGCCTCTAGAAACACCTGAAGTTGAACCAGAAAACATTATCAAGAAAGGAAATACCTCTTAAGAAGGGCTTTCAACTGTTGTACCAAGTGATTATGGTAATCTACGTGATTCTTATTTTAAAAATCCAGTAACTCTATCTAATTCTCCTTTTATACCATATGCTGGAGTTTCTAGAAGTTTAGATTTTGTAAATTTTCATGTTGGACTCCCCCCTTCTAGTCTGCATTTGGAAGGAGAAAGTTTTGAAAATCCTGTTTCCCTTGATATTGTAAAATGGTTTAGACCCAGGAGCTTAGAAGATTTCCCACTTTGGGTTTTCCTACTCCTCCTCCTGGAAAAGTTATTGTATATAAATAGGGGGAAAATTATTTTCCTTTGAACCCCATATTATTCCCCTCCAACACTCAACCGTTTCCCCTTCCCCCTAGAAACACAGCTCCAGTCCTACCTGTCCAAACTCCATCTCCCCCTAGTTCTCCTACAATTCACATCCCAATGGCAGGTGCTAATCCTCCTAGAAACATAATGGATGCCATAGTGGCTAATAGATATGCCCCTCTTGTTTTACCTCAGCCTATGAATGATCTCCCAGCTAGAGACTACCTTAAGTACATGCCCAAGTTCACAGGGGAGGAAGACATAACTGCAGAAGAGCACCTTTCAACTTTTTATAGTTATGCTGAAAATCAGAACATTGAAAATGAAGATGTGTGGATGAGAGTTTTTGTACAGATCCTTGATGGTGAGGCTAAGAAATGGTTTAGGGGCTTAACTCCTGGATCTCTTGATGGGATTGAGGCTCTGGATGATTCATTCTTAGGACATTGGGGGGATAAAAAGGATTTTCTTTATTATATTACAAAATTTGGCTCACTTAAGAGGAAAGAGGGGGAATCTGTTTCAAACTTCTCAAAGAGGTTTAACAAGATGTACAATAATATTCCCACTGAAATAAAGCCTACTGAAACCTCTTCCAAGATTACTTATGCCAACGCTTTTGACCCTGAGTTTTGCCTCATGTTGAGAGAAATAAGAGCTACCTCTTTAGCTCACATGCAAGATGCAACTCTTGAAATAGAGTCTAATATATTGACAACTGACATGCTTAGGAGTAACTCTGATAGAGACAAAAGAAGATGTAGGTCTGAAACTTCAACCTCTGATTCTTCTACTGCCTACCCTCAAGTGGATGAGTTGACAAAGCTAGTAAAATCACTTTCTGCAGAAATTGAGAAATTGAAATTTGAAGGAAGGAAGAGCTATAGGAACGCCCAAAACATTGATAACAAGGGTAATTTCAGAAGACCAAATAATGCCCCTCAGATCATCCAAAGAGATCAAAGAAATAGGGACAGGGACGATAAAAAAATACAAGCCCCTCTCCAAAATAACATGGTTGTTGATGAAAAAGGAGAGGAAGAAGAAACCGACTCCGAAATCCATTGTCTTGGTGATACCTCTTCATCTCCCCATTTAACCCAATCAACATATGAACATTTTCTTACAGATAGCCAACTAATTGAGTTGAGCAAAGGGGAAAGGACCGGTGGCAATCAAAATAGATACAACCTCAGGTCCAAGAATAAGGACGGAAATCCTGACACTCTTGATCAACCTACTAGAGAAGAGAGTCCTGCTAAGAGTGTGGAAGCTAGCAGCAAATAAAAAGAGGCACAAAACCCCCATGCAATGGTTAAGAGCCCTATCCCAAAAGTGAAGGAGATTTTGAAGCCTCCCTCCTCTTTTAGCTTTGAGAATGAGATTCAAAAGATTTAAATTCATGTACCCTTCTTGGTGCTAGTTAAAAATGAGGATTTGTTTGTTGTTTATACCTAAGTCTATACCCTTGCCACATCTCTCTCTCTCTCTCTCTCTCTCTCTCTCTCTCTCTCTCTCTTCTACACCACCAAGTCCTAGAATCTTTCCCTCTGACTGATAAAGTCGTTTTCCCCCTTTGTTGACGTTTTGGTTTCCCTTGGTGTCTTTCCTAACCAAGTCCCGACTCGAATCTTTTTTGTTTTTCTCGAAGAAGGATGAGCTCTCATCATCATTTTGTCTCGAATTACTAGACATTTTGTTGCATGAGCCCACATCAAGTCATCCAAGTCCTTGTTTACATAGGAAGCAGACATGAGCACAAAGCGCAATACTCAAAGCGGTCTATTGCGGGCTCAAAGCAAGCAAACATGCAGGTTTAATTTTCAACGACGAAGATCCTGTGAAGTTCAAATTAGCGACCCTCAGACATTCAAAATTATAAAGTTACGTAAGGTTTAGTGCCAGACAGAGGGCCCAGAGTTAAAGATTAGGCACCAAGCATCCTTCTCCATCAGACGATCATGATTTACTTTGGGAATTTGGGCTTTAGGAGTTTTTGATTCTCCCCTCTCACTTTCATCCGGAGTGCTTTCTCCCGAAGTCCACCAATCATTGCCACGTGTCCTTCTCTAGCAGATGGGAATGATTTTCTTTGGAGTTCGGGTTTCAAGAGTTTTGACACTTCTCTGTTTGGTTTCCTCCATAACACATTCTCGTGGAGTGCATGGATCTCTTCCGTGTGTCCTCCCAGATCTACCAGCTCAGATCTTCTCTGGACTTCGGATGTAGTGTCCCCAAGGCTGAGCCCTTTGTAAGTCTGATGTATGAAATGAATTGTAAATATGTGTTATAGGCTGGTGAGCCAAGTTTGTATAAGCCGATGGGCTTATGTGATTATTAGGCCAAAGAGAGAGCCTAAGGGTTGTA
>ML786475.1:303870-318012 GCA_009831015.1 Picea engelmannii | reverse complement strand
TCATGTGGGCCCCGTTTGGGTAAGTTGGTGCATCAACTTCCCGGGGTCGTAACTTTTGCATACGATCTCCGTTTTAGGCGTATGATAGCTCGTTGGAAAGATATATCCGAGGACTACAACATTTTTGAAAAAATTCCATGATGTAATTTTGCAACCGCAACATACCCCAAAACATGTCGCTTAGGGCCTCAAAACGGCTCCAGAAGTTCAGGACATGAAAAACTGCTAAAAATAGTAAATTGCCAAAATGGCCAGAAAACTATTTTGAGCCAGTCAGAAAAGGTGGGTGGCCACCGATATCCACCTGGATCAGGATGCAGGACCCCAACCCTGCAAAGTTGAAGCAAACAAAAGAAAGCAACACTCACCAATAGGTCCAACCGTAGGTGCAGGTCCTCAACCTTGCAAAGTTGAACCAAACAACAACAAGCAACAACCAACGAACCAACAAATAAGAAGCACCCACTAAACCAGTGAACAATGTATGTATATTCAATGATGACCAAATTGAATTCCAAGCATAGAAGAAGTATGAAACATAAAATGGCTATGAAAATGGCGGTGGACAACAATATTGTCCAAATTCACTACAACATTATATGGAAAAATTCGAGGAAAAATGTATTGTGAGAAACCTATTTAGGTAAACATTTAAGGTTGTCAGGCTATTTAAGGGCCTCGCGGTATGCAACCATTTAAGTTGTCATGCTTGTTTAAGGACCTCCCTCTATGTAAACATTTAAGCTGTCAAGCCTATTCAAGTACCTAAAAAAGAGTGTCAATGCTCTAAACCTTCGGTATGTAAACATTTCAATACAAATAGAAACGAAATAATAAAAACATTAAAAAACAATGTCAATGCTCAGAACTTTCGATATGTAAAATTTTTAGTAAAAATGTAATAAAAATTAAAAAAGAGCGTCTAAGCTCAAATCTTTGGATATCTAAACATTTACAACATTGGGAACAACAAAGCTGACAATAAGACCTCCAATATATTCTACAATGAGACGATGACATATAAGGTTTTTTTTATTATATAAAAAATAATGTTTTTACTTCTATAGTTCGAACAATACAAATGATGTGAAAATTTATAGTCAAAGGACAGATTAATATGAAGTCAATGAATTATCGATCGCTATAGTCCCTCTACGCCTTCGGTAGGGACTAATAACAAGTGGGATAAAATTTATCCAAAAATGTATCATTTTGGTCGCGTATCATAATTCTTCCCCTGAAACGCAAGTCATAGAATCTCTCAATAATCTATGAGTTCAAAATATTTTTTTATTGAATTCATATGCAATAAATTTGTTTTGTTTTTTTTATAATTTCAACACTATTATTGTAAAAAAAATCACTATACTAGATTTAAGGGATGATTCTCCATATTCATGGACAGGGAATCATTTATGAATATGCCTATTTGTATACACTCATATACTTTTTTGAAGAAATTTGAACAAGATACTTGCTAGCATAGAAACACTTAATAACACAAAATATTAAACTAAACCCTTAAACTAAATATCTTTTTACTATTATAAAGCTTACATAAAAAATAGTGACAACTAAATTTTTTATACAAAAATAATGACAACTAAACTATTATACATTCATACATGGTCAGATTCACTCTTTTTTTCCAACAGAAAATTGCTCTTATATTATATAAAACTTTTCAAGTGAAAAGTAACAAAATATAATAGTAATCATAACAAACATACTCCTCGTTCCTCCAAACCAAAAGTATATGAGAAAAAACAAAAAATTACCAGCACACTGGCTGTTACAAATCAAGGAGATAAGAACACTAAGTACCCGGATCTGACCCCATATGTCCAAAATACCTGCCCATATAAAAACTAAAAACACTATCTCTTAAGAAGAGTCAAAGAGTAAACTCAACAAAAAAACATGTCGACAATTACATTAAAAGATATTTAAGAACAGGGTAGGGACCTCATTCCCCTCTTCCCACTAGTTATAAACAATCTTTCCTTCTTGCATCTGGAGTTCATTCTTGGATAAAACGCCTGCCTCTTTATTGATATCTATGTAAATGTGAGTGAACCTGATTGTCCTGAAATCTTTACCGAGGTCTCTGATTTTGTCCTTCCAGCGCTCCAAAGAAATTACCTGCAACTTTCCTTTTTGGTTCAACTAGTCTATGATGATTTTGGAATCTCCAAAAACTTGTAGATCAAGGATATGCAGCCGTGAAGCTAGTGTTAAAGTTTCCCACACTCCCAAAAGTTTGCCCTAGTATTAGTGCTTGGTCCACAATTGAATGTCCACTTATAGACCGTACGATCATTGATCCTAAGGACCCCTCCTGCTCCACTTAGTTGTTCGTTTGATTGTGTTGCTCCATCAAACCATCCCGCTGTAAAATCCTCTTGTATCATTGTAAAAGTGGATCTGGTAACTGGTGCTTTTTGTATATCCCCAAGCCTGCCAAATCCTCCAAGTGTCTTGCATAAAATCAAGTGGATAGAGGGTCTACTAATGTTCTCAAATAAAACTTTGTTGTGTTCCAACCACACATGCCAACTAATGAGAGAGGGAAGAGTAGGGTGTGAAGAAAATTGTCTTAGCCAACTTTTGAAGAAAGAGTTTAGAGAGGCACCCATCCCCAAAGTATTTATACTAAGGGATTAATCCTGATCCACACTTGTTGTGTAAAACAACAATTTACCAACATGTGCATAACTGTCTCAGGCTTCTTTAAGCATAATGAGAAAATACTAGGACTAGACCATCCTCTACTTTGTAAATTATCCCAGGTAAGAATTTTGTTTTCCACAAATAACCAGGTGAAAAATTTATTTTGGGAGTAAGGTCCCAAGTCCATAATTTATTCCGCCATCCACCAATGGGCTGGGGCCAAAGTTTTGATTCTAAGGCATTATAGACATTTCTGGCGGTGAGAGTTCCTGATCTATCTTCCTCGTTCCATTTCAGTTCATCAGGTCTATCCTGCAACTGAACACCCGAGTAAATCAGAGCCCTGCAGAATAAGTCCCATTCAATTGCCTGTTCTCCCATGAAACTAAGGTCGTCACTTGATTTCCACTTAGTGCAGATCGTTCCTAGTCCGATCTAGGTGGATATTGGTGGTCGCCCACTTATTCCAACTAAATCCTCTTGACATTTTTTAGTTCAACACATTCTTCTGTACTTCTTTGTAATTGTGGGTTTTACACTTCTTGGGATGTTTGAAGCCCTACACATCTTACAGGTAGAGACTGGTGGCCTCCCACCTAATCCAACTAGCTTATTTTGGATGTTTTCATGTCAACACATCTTTCTGTACTCCCATGGCCATTTTGGGGCCCTAAACAATGTTATTTTTTTATTTGCCATAGTCAAACTGTAGACAGAGTCAGTGTTTGACGGTGTAATGTGTAGTTCTTGAAAATACCTTTCCAAGGGGCTATCACATTCCTAAAACGGAGGTCATATGTGTTATCACATATAGTTGTTAAGGGCAACAAGTTGTCCAAGTTCACGGCCCGCACAAGAAGCGTCAAAGCACAACATTCATAGAAAAAGTCCTGAAGTGCCTGAAGTCTCGAAGGCCCGAAGTGCCTGAAGTCTCGAAGTGGCTGAAGTCCTGAAGTGCCCTAGAGTCAAAGTCCCGAAGTCAGAGGTGTCGAAGGCCTGAAGTGAATCTGGACCATCCATCGATGAGGACACACGTCAATAGATCGCTAGCTCCGGGTAAAGCAACTGAAGGTAGAAGGACTACGTGGTGAAAGGTGGTGGATTATGGGTCCAAAAGCGGTCTAAATCCAAACCGCTTTTGATAGCCCCACAATTTCATGTGATATGGTGTCCTATCCGAGAGCACCACATGGACACCCCCTGAGCATTTAATCTCATTCAATCCCGATGCAGGTATTTAATGAAAGTGAGAGAGGTAGTTGAAATATCGTCTCACCACATAAATGGAAAGGCAGGTCGGACTGTCAGCAAGTCAGTTCCTCTACAGGTTCCTACTGAAACACGATTGCGTTTGACAGAAGCTCACGTTTGACAGAAGATTGCATGCACAGTCTGCCAAAGAACATGCAGACGTAAAGCCTTGAATGCAAAGACTCAGGCACGCCTCTACTAGCAGTGGAAAATTGTTCTGAGTATATAGGAGTCATTTTGATATTTTGTTATGATCGATGGTTGAGTTAGGCTTCTGTATTGTAAAGTTTTTATGAATCTCTAGTTCTTCTAGTTATTTATTTGTATTTGAGACTTCTTGTTTAATGAAATTCAGTTTACTTTTCATTTATCTATAACAACTATGTTAGAACACTCGGGCATGGATGATCCAGTCAAAGGTAGTTATGCTATTTTCATGTAGGTTTTATCACAGTAGTATATTGGCCAGTTTTAATCAGTTGCATGTCTTATCTTTTCCCCTCTTACACTAAATGGCTCGGGCATGGATGATCCGGTCGAGTTTTCGTAGCTGCATCGTGATGCAGGTTTGATCATGGTGTTTCTGTGACTGTGTTGTTTGGACATGTTTCAGTGTCTAAACTTAGGCTTAAGAGTGATCCTGAGCCTGATTTTGTCTTCTTCGATTTGCTGGAAGGCTTGATGCCCATAACAGTCTCGCTCATCTTTCTCACTAAGTCTTCCCTCTGCTCACACTTAAGCTCAGCTTAATGATTGAAGTTAATCAAGACCTCGCCTACTTGTGCATGTTGGTCCCTGTTTTCTGAGTTAAAATGATATTGTCTTGAGTCTACGCCCATTTGACCTCTTTAAAACCAACCTGTGACATATAAACTGATGGGTTCTAGGCTTACCTTCGATGCAATCCATAGGTGACTTCTAGTGTTAACATTTCTAGCGTCGTTGTCAGGGAACGAATTGAAGACTTTTCCATGGGTAGAACAACATCAAGATTTTGATTCTGAAGGTGCATCAGATATCAGAACCATTGAAGATTGCATTTTCACCTGGCGACTCCACTATTTCAGTTGTGGCTGCCTCTAGCACACCTGAGCTGACCCAAATATTTTTTTTGAGAAAGCTTTTAACAATCGATTTCTCACCTTGAAAGTTCCCTGGGAGATTGACAATGATTAGATCTGGTCTTCGATGGTGAACAAAGACCAGACACATTCAGACGACATATCATTCACCTGGTGACTCCATGATTAAAGGATCGATTGGTGACTCCACTGGTTCAAAATGGAAATAATCTTGGATCAAAGGTATGCTCCTTTTAATTTTTCCTATGTTCCTGGTTTTCCTAATGTTGTTCCTACTCCAAATGAATGGGGTGATTATTTGCCCATATTTAGAGAGCATAAAAAGGACAACCCTGCTCAACATCTCCTTGAGTTTCATGAACTCATGCATAAATGGGAAATACATCATGAGGATGTATTATTAAAGATGTTCATGATCTTGTTAGTAGGATATGCTTGCAAGTGGTACCACTCCTTACCCCCTGCTACCATCTCCTCCCTAGAGCAGTTTCATGCGACTTTCAATAGGCATTGTCAAAATTTTAATTCCTCTGAGTTTATTTCTCATAACTTTTGTAAGGAATATAACGATTGTGTTTAGAATATAGCAGATTCTGATGCAAACTGTGAGGATGAAGAAGATGCTTTGGGTGAGCTGGTGGGACTAGTAAAATCACTTTCTACAAAAATAGAGAAATTGGAGGTAGATCATGCTTGTTTCTCTTATGAATATGTAGAGGATATTTTGGTCCTCGAAACAGATGTTCTTGGCAACCCTACTTATGGAAAAGACATGATTTCAGATACTAGCCAAGAACAAATAACTTGCGATGAATATCCCAACGAAGATGACAAAGAGCAGAGATCTCCCATGGTTCTTGTTTATTATGATTGTGAATCTGATCCTTGGGAGAGCCATGAAGGAGAAAAGGAGGATCCAAATGCACAGTTTATCTCCTATTTAGATCCTGTAAATGAGCATATATCACCTGGTACCAGCCAGCCCGTGTATGACAACTATGAGTCAAATTCTGAACTGGATATGAAGGATTTCCAAGAGCATGCAACATAACCTTTTCCTTTATACATCGAAGGAAAACATTGTGTGGAAATCATTCATCCTGGGCCTGCAGAAGACCAAGAGCAGAGATTTCCCATGGGTCTTGTTTATGATGATTATGACTCTAACCCTTGGGAGAGCCATGAATAAGAAGTGGGAGATCCAAATGAGCACTTTATATTCTGCCCTAAGCCTATGAGTGAGAAACCATCACCTGGGATCAGTCAACCGGCATCAGCCGTTCACTCACTTGCGCTTGCCAGAGACATTTATTCATCTGTGAACAACTGTGGGATAGAGCATGTTTTCTGCCACCAACCCAGTAAATTTTCTCACTCATCCTATAAGCCTGTAGGGAAATACATGGAGTTTCTTTTCCTCCATGATTTAAAGCCTCCAAGTCTTATCCCACCATTTCCATCTGGAGGAAAGATGAAGGATGTAATCGTTCTGCTGTCATGGTTGCATCATCTGCTATCAATCACTGACAGAGTAAAAGAGCTTCCAGTTAGGAAGTTACTTGAATGGCTATGGTGGAAGTTTTCTTTCACCTAGCACTTTGTAAAGATCAATTAGTAAAGGATTGTACATAAATAACCTCCTTTTGGAGCCCATGTGTTTGTTTTCATTTTTAGTAGAGTAGTGTGTACATATTTCCTTGCTTTTTTTAACGAAAGTTTTGAGCTAGACTCCATAGCGTCAAATTGCAGCATTCAGAGCAAAAGTATCGAAGTGGCCAAAGTCTCGAAGAGCTGAAGTGCCCGAAGTCCTGAAGTGCATGAAGTCCCGAAGTGCCGAAGAGTCAAAGTCTCGAAGTTAGAAGTGCCGAAGGCCCGAAGTGAATCTGGACCATCCATCGGCAAGGACACGCGTCAATAGATCACCAACTTCGGGTAAAGTAGCTGAAGGTAGAAGGACTACGTGGCAAAAGGTGGTGGATTACGGGTCCAAAAGTAGTCTGAATCTAAATTGCTTTTGACGGCCCCACAATTTCGTGTTATATGGTGTCCTATTCGAGAGAACCACGTGGCCACCCCCTGGTCATTTAATCTCGTTCAATCACGATGAAGATAGTTAATGAAAGTGAGAGAGGTGGTTGAAATCTCGTCTCACCACATAAATGGAAAGCCAGGTTAGACTGTCAGTAAGTCGATTCCTCTGCAGGTTCCTACTGAAACACGATTGCGTCTGACAGAAGCTCACGTCTGACAGAATACTGCATGTGCAGTCTGCCAGAGAACATGCAGACGTAAAGCCTTGAATGTAAAGACTCGGGCACGCCTCTGCTGCAGTGGAAAATTTCTCTGAGTATATAGGATTCATTTTGATATTTTTTTATGGTCGATGGTTGAGCTAGGATCCCGTATTGTAAAGTTTTGATGAAGCTCTAGTTATTCTGGTTATGTATCTGTATTTGAGACTTGTTGTTTAATGAAAGTCAGTTTCCTTTTCATTTCTCTGTAACAACTATGTTAGAACACTTGGGCATGGATGATCCAGTCGAGGGTAGCATGTTGTTGTGATGTAGGCTTGATCACAGTAGTATCTTGGCCAGTTTTAATCAGTTTACTGTGTTATCTTTTCCCCTCTTACACTGAATGGCTCAGGCATGGATGATCTGGTCGAGTTTTCGTAGCTGCATCGTGATGCAGATTTGATCATGGTGCTGTTGTGACTGTGTTGTTTGGACATGTTTCAGTGTCTGAACTTAGGCTTAAGAGTGATCTTGAGCTCGAGTTTGTCTTCTCCGAGTTGTTGGATGGCTTGATGCCCATAGCATTCTCGCTCATCTTTCTCACTAAGTCTTCCCTTTGTCACACTTAAGATCAACTTACTGACTGAATTTAATCAAGACCTCACCTACTTGTGCATGTTGGTCCCTGTTTTCTGAGTTAAAATGATATTGTCTTGAGTCTACGCCCATTTGAACTCTTTAAAACCAACCTGTGACATATAAATTGATGGGTGCTAGGATTAACTTTGATGAAATATGGAGGTGAATTCTAGTGCTAACATTATGCAAAAGTTACGATCCCAGGAAGTTGAGGTACCAACTTACCCATCTAGGCCCACATGACTTTTGACGTTTCACCTCCTAGGGTTAGGTTTTTGGATGTCTAGGGTTTTGGCATTCATGAGTTATGTTAAAAAGTCCTATGGAGCCTCATTGTAATCATTCTGCTTAGACGGATGCGCGTAGAATTCACATCTCTTCTCAAAGATAGATACCACCATTCGAGCAAGTTGTTTCAGTTCTGCAGTTTTAAAGTTTTGACCTATTTCATTTATTCAATAGAAGATATTATTCACTGTATATCTGTGTTGATTGTATTTAGTATATCAATCAGTTCGTTCCACTCCTAAATATGAGTCACAGTCGAACTTCTCCTCTAGCCTGGAAGAGAAAGTAAATATTTCTCTGCTTTAAAGAAACTAGGAGTTCTTGAGAGAGAAGAGAGAAATTTCCCAAGCCCATAATCTTATCCTTGTCAATAATTACAAAATGGCCATATCCAGAACTCTAGCTCAACCAACGAATTATTAAATTTATAGAATTAACTAGGTTTCTCCAGGTCAGTGAGGTATTTGAAGTTTTTTGAGTGGCCAATATCAGTCAAGAAACCATCGAGCTATATGGAAGATATTTGTCCTTTATGACCCTATGCCAAATTTCGTCCTTCATCAATACTCGCCACAGGGTGTTTACCGCCAGTGATCTGTTAAACAAGTAAATGTTCCTTATTCCCCAACCACCAAATATGAATATGCTCCTTTGGTTTTGCATTGATCTCCCATTTGCAAAGATGGATATGTTCCTTAACACTACTATTTGAAAGGAATTTGAACATCAATTGTCTGATCCTATTGAGTACTAACATCAGGATACTTTCCAAAGCCATCCAATAAACATGCATTCTCTCAAGTACTTCCTTTATAAGAAAAAAGCAACGTCCTAAGGAAATCGATTGGTTGCACCAATGGCCCATTCTTTTTTCAAACTTTGCAATTATCCAATGCCAATATTCAACCTTATAATTTACAAGCTTGAGAAAGTAATCAAGATACCTAAAACCATCAGTTAGATCTGCAAACTTGAAAGGAAAGATTTCCTTGAAAGAATCTAAGTCCTCTTGATGAATTCTGGAATGATGCAAAGTTGACTTGAGAGGGTTCACCATCAGTCTCGTCTCCCTACAAAACGTTTTTAGAATGGTGTCGATCTCCTTCCATTCCTTAAGAACAACCCTAGTCATGATGAGTACATCTTCCACAAAAAAGAGATTGAGGATCTTAATCATCTTGGAGACCTTGACTCCCATCAACTTCCCTTCAACCTGTCCTTTCTTGAGGAGTAAACTGAGACCTTCCATCACTAAAATAAACAACAAGGGGGATAAGGGAGAACCTTTTCTTAAACCTCTTCCACTCTGGAAAAAAGAAGTGGCCTCTCCGTTAATCAAGACTGCAAATGAAGTTGTTTTAACACAACTCATTATCCAGTTTGTGGTTGAAAGACCACAACCTGTTTGGAGTAATGTCAACCGCAAAAAGTCCCAATTAATACAGTTGTATGCCTTCAATAAATCAAGCTTCAAAATCATGGCCTTTAATTTTTTTAACTTAATACTATAGATACATTATTGAGTTGTTCCAATTGCATCCAGGATCTATCTACCCTTTAGAAAACCTAGTTTCTCTCCAGAAAGAGACTGAGAAAGAACAGGTTTAATCTTGTTTGCGATGAGATTTGTGATAATTTTTTAAGTCAGATTACACAGGGTTGTAGGTATGAAGTCTCCAAAAGAAGTAGGCTTGTTTACTTTTGGAATCAGAGTAAGGAAGTTCGAGTGTAAGGACCTAATCACTTCACCTCTTTGCCTAGATTCCTCTACCGCCTCTGGAAGGTCATCCCCTACCAGCTCGAAAAAGGAGATGAAAAATTCCACCATCCACCCATCAGGCCCCAGACTCTTTTCATTGGAAAAAACTTTCAGGACAACAAGTAATTCTTCTTTGGTACAGGGTTTTTCAAAAAGTTGACTATCGTCCTCATCGAATAAGCGGGGGAAGAGCCAAACTATGCTTACCTGATTTGTAATTATGTTTAGTCTCATGTCTGCATATAACTCTTTGTATGGTCTAGTTACTTCTTTTAATAGTGCTTCCTGTCCAAAATGAACTAGGCCATTCTCATCTCAGATCTCCCAAATAAATTTACGATTTCTTCTATGACTAGCGAATTGGTGGAAAAATTTTGTATTTTGGTCTCCTCTTTTATTCAAATCGCTATGCTCCGTTGTCTCCAGAACTCATCTTATGTCTGTAGAAGATTATTGCGTTCTTCCTCTAGTAAATTTATATGATGGTCTGCATCTGTCGACATCAAACCCTGGGCTTTCTCCTGATAGTAGACCATAAATGATTTTAGGGGCAAAATTTCGCTCATGGGCGAAATTAAGGGGCCTCCAATTTTTTATTGGGTGAATTTTTTGTATTAGAGTGATTTTTTTAAACTTATATCATTAGCCCGTAATTTATTTTAGGGGAAAAATCATGTACAAGGTTAGCCCGTGTTTTTATGAGGGATAGATGAAAAAAATTTATATTTCGCCCCTGAAATTTGGAGGACAAGCTTCCATTAGCCAAATTTCTAGAAGTATGGCAATTTCTGATAGCTTCTTCGCCCTGCCATTTGGTAAAATCGGGGTTTATGGTTTAATTCGCCCATGTATGCATTGGGTTAAAATCATAGCTTTGTTACTTGTCTGGTTCGTGAGAACTACAAAGTCTAGTGATTGAAAGGTTATTCTTTATACCATCCCGAGAAACTGTAATTCCTCGAGGCCCAGTTTACCTTTCATATATTGAATCTTCATGCTTATTTCCCCTCGATGGAACAAAAGAAAGGGCAAGAGATGCAAGTGGTGGAGCCGCCTGTTCATAGCAGCATAAATTAGAATTTGTTAAGGTTATCCCAACCCGCTCAGAAGGTGTCACACGAGGCTTTGGCGGTGAATAATTACCAGGGTTTATGTTCGTATTGATAGGTATTTACCTGGTCCTTCATCTCAATGTGTTTTTTCATAGCAAAGAATTATGAATCATATTGGTAAAATTAGAAAAAATGCTTTGTTTTGTAACTTGACAGTTAGTTCATGGTTCTTTGAAAGTATTAACAAGGCACAAACGACAATCATAAGATAGTGTTATGGATTCATACATTAAGTCATGTATCAATGATATTCTTAATTATATAGCTTTAGAAAAAATTAATGCCTTTAAATTATTTGATTACACGAGACTCACAATGAGGGAATTCAAATCGCATGGATTTTCTAAGCAATCAATATAGCTAAGTTAGCTCTCATTCTTTAGATCTTGAAAACACTATTTTGTAACAACTAGTATCATGATACACCTTCATTGTGAACAAAATATCAATGGATCTGTTGCAGACATTTATCAAGTGAGAGGTCCATTACTATGATTGCAATAAATTTGTGCTATTATTCAAATTTCAAAACAACTCATGGTGGAACAAGGAATGCAGGAAATTTTACAATTGCTCTAAAGGACTAGAGTATATCCTACGTAAATCTAATCTCATGTCATGGTGGAACATCCTATATGCTCACCAAGGTTCAAGAATGGAGGGACATAGGGACATGCTTCGATACAGTTGGGGACTAGGGCCAAAATTTAAGGGGAAGTGAAAAAGGAATGACAAGAGTTAGGAGGGTGGATAACGAATTTTTAAGTTTTTTAATTTTTTGTGCAGGACAAAAATCTGATGTAAGACTTCATTGAAATACATCCATCTTGCTGAAGCTAGTGCAAGTATCCAAACATAAGGTTACCATATTCTCTTGCACCCAACAGGTTGCAGTAAAAAAATTTAAGTTGCAAGCCAAACCTTCTCTTTTTCCATTTTATATTTTAAATTGTAGGCCAATGGGGCTCTTGGAAGCATCTAGCCTTCCATGGGACAACTAGGGATCCCTCGGTTTATCTTAGGTCATTAAGGATGTCTCAAGGACATCAATGGCCAATAGTAAGGTACTTAAAATTCTGTCAAAAAGTGCTAAAAGCATGTTATTTGAATCCAATTTATTTGAATGCAATGCTGATGTAAGTGCTCAGCTAAATATCGTCAGCATAACTCTCAACCAATCAGAACAATTCTAGCAAATCCCCAGCCTTGCCTTGGTGAACACGAAGTAAAAAGTGATTTCTAATTAAGCCCCAAACTTGTCTTGCCTTAGTGAACATGAATTAAAAAGTAATTTCTGATTAAGTCCCAAACTTGTCTTGCCTTGGTGAACATGAAGTAAAAAGTGATTTTTGGTTAAATCCCAAACTTGTCTTACCTTGTTGAAGATGAAGTAAAATGCGATTTCTGGTTAAGTCCCAAACTTGTCTTTGAGGATCATGAAATATACATGGAACCATAGAAAGTATCCTTGTTTCAGAGTTGCTTTACCTAATCCAATGTTATGTCCTCAATGGTTTTTTGTTAATTTCCAGCTAAGCTAAGTCAAATGCATTTCCCTTGTATCGGGTTTCATTTTTTCATTTCTTAACTTATGTTTTGTTTGGACATGCTTTAATCTGGGTTACTGATTATTATTCTGACTATTCTGCGCTTTATCTTTGTTCAACCTCTGGTAGTAGACCCTCCTGGTTATGGTGACCTAGAAATGTTGATCATTTGAGTCTAGGTCTGGTGCCCCTATGCTTTTAATGCCACAGTATGCAGAAAGATCACACAATATAGTAGTCTACCTATACAGGATAAAATGTTTTGTTGTGACTTTGCTATTTTCTTTCTAGTTGTCCACTAAAGCTTTGTATGGAGAGATTTGGTTTGGTTCTCTCTGCATTTTGTATTCTGCTTCATTTTAGGATAGAAATATTTAATATGCATTATATATCAAAGCTAAAGTTGCATCAATCATTGTAGAAAATGGGCATAGCAATGAACAACTTGTTATCTCACAATAAAAGTGACATTAATATAATTGCTTACATAGTCATCTCAAACAGGAGGTTAGAAGCCCAAGTCCTCACTGGACCTTTACTCACCAAATCAAGAAACTGAATTTTACTACAAACATTGCTAAAATGAACACATATAACAACAATAGAAAATTTTTGACACCTTGAGAAGGCTGAAACATTCAATTCAACTTCTACCTAAACTTGGACATTTTTTATAGTATTCTTTATAGAGAAAGTCTGGCCACTCAGGCCATTTCAAGATATACAGTGAGAATATAATTCCAAGAATGTGAAACATTATTGCCCTTCAGAATCACTAAATATTACTTATTAGTTAGCTTGCCTTGGATGTTGCAGCAGCAGGGCGTAGAAGCAACAATGAATTCTCTATATTGTTTATGGTTGTTCTAAGCGTGTCAAGGGATGCAACATATGAAATATGAATACAGTCATCATTGCCAAAGTCGTCTCCTGGGACAAGGGAAACCTGCATTTATGACAAGATTTGACACATCATCCACCTAATAAATAATAGACAATAGTAGTGAGAATACTAAAATTGCAAGTTATATAAATTTCAGACAGCAATATGTTTTGCCTAACTCCTGGCCATGTAAAAATGAGTGAAATGATACTAGATAACTATATCAACTCTGAATGGTCTCTGCACTATAATGAAAAGAAAAAAAAAAGTATCTATTGACAATTACACATACTTGTGCCTTCTATAGGAAAAAATGGCAGAGAGCTTCCGAGCAATCGATAACACCGAACCCTTCCACTTCAGTTCCATAGTAGGAACTAAAATCGAGAAATAAATAAAAGGCACCCTTCATTAGAAGAAACTAATTTATTAAAACATTTGAAAGTTACTCTTACAAGTGATAAGAAAATACAATATTTCACCAGATAGGTGCATAATCTAGGACATGTGTTCAAGCAAAATGAATCATACCCGGCCCAAAGGGGTTGGATCCAATGGTGGAAAGCGAGGAGTTTTTCACCGTTGGGCAAGGTTCAATTCTCGTGAGGGATTTACCTGGAGCCATGGGGACACCTTGAGGTAGTGGTCGAACGTGTGGTTGCACCCAGAGATACTAT
>ML786475.1:231118-302185 GCA_009831015.1 Picea engelmannii | reverse complement strand
GATTGGTTCCCCAAGACATTCACTAGAAGGATGGCAGCACTGTTAGAGGTCACCATCCTTCTCCAGATTTGTAACTTCCTGATTCTGGCTTGCCAGAATGCCAACTAATGAAACATATCCGTTCTTGTTAAAAAAAAAAAAATGAATCATACCCGAGGCACTGATAATTTAACACCCTCAAAGGCTTGCAATCTTTGGACTAAGAGGTCTCTTCTCTCCTTATATGCTTTGACCATGGTAGACATTGCTTCACTACCAACATATCCCAAGCCCATAACACCAACCCTTGCTTTCTGAGAGATATTGTTAGCACCTGATGTGGTATATAAGTACCAAGGACATTCCAATAGAAGCCTATAGTCAACAGTTCCTAAATGTACATGAAAAATGTAATTTTATGACATTCTTCAGGTACAACCTATTATTGAATGGCCTATACCATGTTGTAATAGAACTCACAGGAGGCTATTTACTAAGTGTCAATGCAACGACTATTATTTTGGTTTATACCATGCTGAATAACTCACAGAAGGTTGTTTACTAAGAATAGATGGAATGACTACTATTTTTGGTGAATTACATAGAACACAAACCCAAGTAATAATCTAGTGAATAGAGAAAAAAACTTACAAGAAATCAACAAACTGAGATTACCATGTCTGTATATATTCGAATTGCCAACACATTCAAAGAAAAATGCTTGGTTATAAGAGTTAAAAAAAACTTGAGATTCTGGAGTTAGCAATTTAGCAACAACAATTGAATAAGAGAACAAAGAATTGTAACATGGGCATTTCCATGTAATAAATCTCATTGATCAATCAATTTGAATTGACACATAAACATTAAACCATGACCTCGACAATGAATTTTGAGACATGTGGGTAATCCACTCTGCATATGAATGCAAGGAGACGGATATAACTTACCAATGGAGCAATTTTCAAAGTTAAGAGCATGTGTATTACTTCACAGTGAGAAAATATTTAAATTCAGGTAAATGCTTCAAATCAGAGTAGAAGCAAGCATACATAATCACATAGCAATCAAACCAACATAATAATAAAATCTTTCACTCTATCAATTTAAATGGGAAAATGGACAATAAAATGGTGGTCAACCATATAGAGAACTACAAAGTATAATATGGTTATTGACCATAAAGAGAATTACAAATTTTAATGGCTCTCTAAGTTACTATCAACTATATAGATCAGTTACTCATTTTTCCACCTATGTTTAGGAGGCAACCTCGAGTGTTTCCTTGGTGGTAGTTAGAAGATTAGGCATCCCTAACTCTTGAGCTTCTTTTTGCAGCGCTCCTCTACTATTTTGTCTGTAGCTAGTGAGGCTTCCACGATTTTGGTGGGCAAGTAGGTGGTTAAGAATGTAGCTATCATGCTAAACCATAAAACCCTCTGATCCAGATTTTGTGAGCATAATGAAATGAATATAGATTATTAATAGGTTCTTAACACAAAATAACAGAGATACAGTAAAACTGGTTTTCTATTCAATAATGAAATAAGCTGAAACTGTAAAATGCAGTGAAAACAAGCTTGTTGGAATGGTGGCGGCTTATCTCTGAGAAGAGATGTGACGGTTGTGCGCATTCACAAGAAGAAGATTACAATGAGGCTTTGAAGGCCTTTTTACAATAAACAAGAATTCCAAAACCCTAGACATCTAAAAACCTAACCTTAGGATATGAAGTGCCAAAAGTCATGTGGGCCCCGTTTGGGTAAGTTAGTACATCAACTTCCCTGGGTCGTAACTTTTGCATACTATCTCCATTTTAGGCATGTGATAGCCCGTTGGAAAGGTATCATCGAGGAGATTCATTTTGGGGGCTCAATAATTCCTTCAACTATCATTGAGAAGTTTGATCTAGAAAAACCTTCATTTAGGCCCTCAAAATGGCCCCGAAAGTTAAAACTGCTAAAAATAGTAAATTGCCAAAATTGTCAAAAAATTGTTTTGAGCCAGTTGGAAAAGGTGGGTGGCCACCGATATCCATCTGGATCAATCCTCCCTCCTTAGGAAGAAATGGTATCCATTGTGTTGAGGTCCCCCATCAGATGAAGAAATTTCTGTTGAATTTGGCCCCGGGTGAGCCACTTGCCTTGGTGCAGGAGCTGCCCTGCTTTGACGACTCGATAAAGTTGGATCCTTTGTTGTTGAGTACCCTTGATCTATGTGTACACAATCTAATCATCGGATTCCTGTTGTATGTAGTTAGGGTTGAGCTCTGTGGGTGTCAGTTGTTCTGCTACTTCTGAGGTGTCCAATAATGGTGGGAAATAAGGGCGAAGGAGATCCACGTTGAACACTGGGTGCAGACCAAGGAAAGGAGGAATGTTGAGCTCAAAAGAATTATCCCCTACGGCCTTGGTGATAGTGTACAACCCATAACAGAGTGGGAAAAACTTCTGATGGGGTCCTGTAAGGCATTCTTTCTGTAAGTGCAACCAAACTTTGTTTCCCACCTGAAACTTATGTGGCACCCGATGTTGATCATGGCGTTGTTTGACTTTTGTAGGATATCCTGAACCTATTGGTGGATGTGTTGGATCTGCTCAATGAATCGGGTGGCTTTGTTAGCTTTAGTTGGAGTAGGAGATGAGTCTGTTGAGGTGACCGCAAGGGGAAGTGAAACATCTATGGAACCCAATGGTTGGAATCCCAACCCCACTTGAAAGGGGATGTGGTCAGTTGAGCTATGCAGGGCTCGGTTGTAGCTATGATGGACATAGGGAAGGCTCTCCTCCCATGTGCAAGGTTGCTTTGAATTATACATGTGAAGGATATGCACAATCATTTTATTTGAAACCTTGTTTTGGCCATCTGTCTGGGGGTGGAAGGTCGTGGATTTGGTGAGCTTGGTGTCCAGCAGTGACCAGAGGCTCGTCCAGAATCTACTAAGAAATCGACTATCCTGATCTGAGACAATGGTTTGTGGGATTCCAAAATGTACCCAGACTTGTTCAAAGAAGATCTTGGCAGTGGCCTCTGTTGTGATGCTCTTCTTGTAGGCAACCAGAATCGCCATTTTAGAAAAGTGATCAACTACCACAAAAACACAGTCATTTCCCTGCTTGGTGGATGGGAGGCCCGACATGTAGTCCATTGAGATGGATTCCCATGGCCTGTCAAGAGTAGGAAGAGGGGTGTATAGGCCTTGTTTCTTAGTGGTCGGTTTGGAAATAGCATAGGTAGTGCAGGACCTGATATACTTTCTGACCTCTCGTCGAAGTTTCGACCAGTATAAATGTTTCTATAGCATCGCCACTGTCTTTTCGACGTCGAAGTGTCCTAGCACCCGATTGTAGTGGGATTCCCATATCAACTTCGCTTGCTCACTTGATAGAACATAGATATGGCCCAGATGACACAACAACCCATCCTGAAGATGCAAATTATTGACAACTCTGTTTGCACCCAACATTTGGTAGGTGGTGGCAAAGTCAGGGTTTGTCTCATAGATTTGAGGCCATCTAGATGTCTCATGGACACAAGAGTCTAGCACCGTGGTTCCTTGATGTTGAGGTGGAATTGTTGCAATTATGTGGACCACTTCTGATGGTGGTCATTATGCAATTTTCTCTATGTCTGCATGAACTGCAGTGGATTATGATCAGTGTGGATGACTGTCTCCTTCCCAAGAATGTAATGTCTCCACTGGAGGCAGGCTTGCACAATGGAGTACATTTCTTTGTTGTAAGTAGGGTACTTACAGACAGTATCTGACAGTGTCTCACTATGATAGGCCACAGGGTGGCCGTGTTGAGTGAGAACGATGCTCACAACATATTCTGAAGCATCTGTCTCGATCTCAAAGGGATGTTGCAGGTCTGGTAGTGAAAGTACTGGGGCTGAGCACAAGCGATGCTTCAAATCATTGAACGCTTGTTGTTGGGACCGGCCCCACACAAATTTCACCTTACCACCACCCCTGTTTATTTGGTTGAGGGCCCATGCAATATGGGCAAATCCCAACACGAACCTGTGGTAGAAATTGGCAAGGCCCAAGAAGCTCCGAAGCTCAGTGAGTGTTGTTGGGGCTGGCCAATCACGGATGACTTGTATCTTGGCTAGATCCACATGTACACTATGTTGATCAAGAATGTAGCCCAGGTAATGGACCTTGTCCATGCCAAAGGAGCATTTTTCCAAGTTGGCGTATAGCTTGTGTTGTCGCAGGGTGTGCAAAACTTGTTGAATATGCTGCAAGTGTTCGGCCCAAGTCTTGCTGTAAATTAGAATGTCATCCAGATACACCACTACAAAAGTATTGGTGAATGGTCTTAGGATATCATCCATCATCCTCATGAAAGTGGTAGGAGAATTTGTCAAACCAAAGGGCATGACCAACCATTCAAAAAGGCCTTCCTTTGACTTGAAGGCGATCTTCCATACATTTGTCTGTTCTATCGGGACCTGGTGGTAGCCAGACTTCAGATCAATATTATTGAAGTATTTGGCCCCCGTGAGTTGATCAAGGAGGTTGTCAATTCGGGGAATCAGGTACTGGTTTCTGACTGTGATTTTATTCAGAGCCCGATAATCAATACAAAGTCGCCAAGTTCCATATTTCTTCTGTACCAACACGATTGGGCTCCCGCAAGGTGATGAGCTGGGACAGATGTGCCCCTTGTCGAGCAGTTCTTGGATATGTCGCTTGATCTACTCATTCTCTAATAAAGAGCAACAATAGACTATTCCATTGGGCAACGGTGCGCCGGGGGTTAGATCGATGGGGTTCTTGACCTAGTAGTGCAGAGGTACCCCTGTAGGTGAGGAGAATATATACGAGTATTCTTCCACAAATTTATCTACTTTCTTCTGTTGTGTGGAGAGGTCGGCCAAAAAGACCTTGGATGTGGCTGTGATCTTTCGCTTATTCTGAGAGCGAATCACGAAGAAGAAAAACTTCCCCGTCTGAGAGATGACCTTTCTTCATTGCTTAGCAGAGATCAAGGAAATAGAACTAGGTGGGACTGCCTCGGGTATCATGTACAATTTCCTGTTCAAAGTAATAATAACACTACGAGGCTTAGACTCATATAGAACATGCTGTTTCCATAAGTAAGGTTGGACCAAAAGAACATCACAAACTTTGAGAGGAGCAACATCACACAATACGTTGTCTTTGAAGGGATTGATGTCATACGATAGTTGGCACTGTTGGGTGACGCGGAGATCGCTTCCTTGGCGGATCCATCCAATGGTGTAGGGTTGTGGGTGCGACGTTGTTGGCAGGGCCAGCTGCTCGACGACCTCTGCTGAGATGAGGTTCTTCTGGCTACCACTATCAACGATGAAGTGCAGCGGGGTGCCTTTTACCCACATCTGTGAATGGAAGAGGTGCTCTCCTTCTTTTGGCTCGTCTGGTTCACCAGGATGGATCTTGGTGGTAGCAACGGTGGAACTGTGTTCTGCACCAATGATCCATCTTCCCCTTTCTGGTTCTGTCTTAGAGTCAGACTCCACATCTAATTCGGAGGCTTTCACTTCGGCCACTAGCGACTGCTTTGAGTGGCAGTCAGCAGTGTTATGGCAAGGGCTCTTATGGAAGTCACCCCACTTCCCGGTATATTTCTTTGTCTTTCCGGTGTCCTTCTTTCCTTGTGGCTTGGACTGGTTGTCCTGATACTATCCATATTTACTCTGTCCTTTGTTCTATGGGTTGGGGATACCCTTTCTTGGATTTTGTTGTGAGGGGTTCCCAGGCCCAAATTGTCGGGTCTTTTGTTTGAGCTTCTGCTTGATTTTGATGACATATCGGTAGGCCGTGCCCAAGGATGAGATGTCCAAAAATTCCATTTCGGTCTGGATGTATCTATGCAGAGCACTGTGATACTTGATCACTAGATGTCATTCTGAATATTTGATACCCATCTTGGTGTGCAAGGTATGGAAGATATTTGTGAAATCTGGCACTGCTTGGTCTCTTTCTTGACGCAGTGTGGTCCATTTGGTATACAGGTCGTCATAACTTACAATAGGGTAGTATTGTTCCTTAATAACATCCCTAAAGGATTCCCAGGTGGCCGTGACTAAAAATAATGAGGTTTCCTTTGTTTCCTTTTGCTCACAGAAAGTTTCCCACCAATCTTTGACATGGGGAATGGCTTTGAGGAGCGCAAAAGTAATATTTTCTCTATTCGAAAATTTATGGACAGAAAAATACCCTTTTAGTAGATTCAACCACTTGTCTACAACATCTGCGTCTATCTCAACTTCAAATATAGGAATATCGAAGTTTATTTGTACCTTGAAGGGGGTGGCGCCTCCATTCAAAGAATATGCGTCGCTTGTTGGTAGTTGCCGAAGGATTTGCGCGAAACTATCCATCATCTCATTCCTCTGTTGCGTGAGGGCTTCTTCAATCAACAATTTGAAAGGATCTCATGTCCCGTCATCCTTCTTTTCTCTTGCCATGAGAGGTCGCTTGGGCGTGCGAGAGATTTTGTTCTCAAGAGAAACAAGCTCGAGACCCAACTCTTTGTATTCTGACCTCGTTGGGGACATGCATTAAGACAACAAGGAGCATACTGCTCTAATACCACTGATCTAGATTTTATGAGCAGAATGAAATGAATACAGATTATTAATAGGTGCTTAACACAAAATAACAGAGATACAATAAAACTAGTTTTCTATTCAATAACGAAATAAGCTGAAACTGTAAAATGCAGCGGAAACAATCTTGTTGGAATGGTGGCGGCTTATCTCTAAGAAGAGATGTGACGGTTGCGTGCATTCACAAGAAGAAGATTAAAATGAGGCTTTGAAGGCCTTTTTACAATAAACAAGATTTCCAAAACCCTAGACATATAAAAACCTAACCCTAGGAGATGAAGCGCCAAAAGTCATGTGGGCCTCGTTTGGGTAAGTTAGTACATCAACTTCCCGGGGTCGTAACTTTTGCATACGATCTTAGTTTTAGACGTGTGATAGCCCGTTGGAAAGGTATCGTTGAGGAGATTCATTTTGGGGGCTCAATAATGCTTTTGTATATCATCGAGAAGCTATATCCTGAAAAACATTCATTTAGGCCCTCAAAATGGCCTCGGAAGTTAAAACTGCTAAAAATAGTAAATTGCCAAAATTGTCAAAAAACTGTTTTGAGCCAATTGGAAAAGGTGGGTGGCCATCGATATCCATATAGATCACCCTCACCCCTTCATCATTTTCCCTGGCAACAACTTTACATCTCATCCCTGCTAAATATATTTTATGTAGATCTAAGTATTATGACATTTGTGTTTATTTTCTAGTCTTGGGCCTATTCAAAAGATCCTCTTGATTTGATGGAACTTTGAACCTTATCTGACCAATTCCTATGAAATGGCATGCTACAACCATTTTTCAGCACACATAGTGTAATTTTCCTATTTTGTGCTGAAAACTTAGTTGTATACTCTATTTTTTCCTTTCTTGCATGCTTGATTGATTTCTGGAAGTCTTAGCAGCTGGAGAAGAGTTAGAGAAACCTTCCCTAAACATCATTGTCAAATGAGATGTGGTTACTTTTAGTACTTACCAAACCATCATCTAAACTAATTTCTTGAGCCTTAGATGCCCTTTTTATTTGTTCTTCATATGCTCCATAGTTTAGTTCCTTCATAAATCTCCCAACAAGCTTTTCGCATTGATCTCTCGGATGAATGGCATGTCTGGAGCATGAACACTGCATTTGAATTGGCCAAGAGAATTTATAGCTTTCAGGATCAAACTTCTTCCCTGGCTTGTTAAAGGCTCTTCCCATTAGTCATTGATATTTATCAACATTTGATGCCTCTCCCTTAAAACTAAGCATTGAATACTTGACTAGTTATGACCAACAACACAATTAATATGCTTACAAGATTGTGCCAGACTTGGTACCAAACCCAACATTGTCACTTTTTCATCCTTATCGAATGTCCATATGTGCCCAAACATCCACAGTTGCAAGATAAGATGACTTAAGGTTCATAATAATCTGATTTATATCATCTGCAATCTTGTTATGAGGCATATTGCTATGCCATATTTTATGGAGGCTTTCAAGCCATGGCAGAATAACTTTTTGTAGTTGACAGGTGGTGGAACAAGACAAAGAATATTTTGGTCTGGAAGAGGGCAATGCCTCTCCATGTAAACATTTATCTCTCTGCTGAAATGGCTACGACGTCGTGGATCTTCACAGGGACTCTAATCGATAGACTCCAAGGGGTCGACTTACACTGATTCCTCTCTCGACTCCACCACTTTGAGAAAGCGCTCTTTGTGCTGGGGATCTCCATCTATGTCTCTCTCCCCACTCAACACCAATTCTTGTCTTCCCGATAGAGCTAAAGAATCTCCCAATGAAGGAGTATCATGCTTATTAATATATAGAATATGTCATGATTATAATAATTTCTTGAGTCATGTCTTGGCCTTTAGGGAGATCTAATATTTATGGTTATTTAAAATCCTTAATGGACCTCTTCCTTGATCAATATACCACGTGTTGAAGCCCCTAAGGGATGAGTTTTTAATGTCTATAGGTCCACTATTATGGAAAAATCAGTAAAATTATGTATATACATTGACAACATAATGTATGAGGTGATTGCATATGAAAATTTCTTAATATTTTTTCCTATGGAGTTTTTATTGCTTTTAGTTTTCATTTAAAGACGATTGATTCGAATGAGAGGGATTTTATTTGACGGTTTCTCTTATTGCAATAGTTGTGGCTTGATGCTGACTTCTTATTTCATTTCTAATTATGAAACCATACAGGAATCTACAAAATGGATTTGTTTTACTCTGTGACCTTGATTGATAATGATATATTTGAGTTCAGACAAGAATTTACAAAATGGCTTTCTTTACTCTGTGACCTTGACTGATAATGATATCTCCGAGTTCAAACTTCAAATGTATTGTTTTTATTGGTAATATATCCCTTTACTTGTTTTAAGAAACTTTAAAATTGGAGCATAATTTTTCTCATCGTCCAATTTTTCCCACAAGGTTCATATTTTCCCATCCTCTAGAGGTTACATCTCTCTCTCTCTCTCTGGGAAAAAATGTATTATATTACAAACTGATGAAAACGATATGTTCAGTACAATAAGAGGCTTTGCTCCCTTCTGTGAAGCCATGCAATGGGAGCCATCATATTTGATAGAGCCACATAATCTGCAATTTTAATTTAACATGATTTTTAACAATGATCTGAATTGCTAATGCATGCAACGACTTATGGAAGACCATACTCCCCCAATCACATTTACTACCTTCAAAGGCATATTTATATTGAATGGATTGGAGCTAGAGATGGTTTCTAGTCTAGGTATATCACCTAGAAGAGCTGAGAAGCTGAGGAACACAAATATGAGTAAGTCAAAAGAGTTGAGCCTGGTTGGAGAGACATCCATAGAGAGGAGAAATGAAGATAAATGTCCTAACCCATTGCATAAGGATCCAACATAACTTCATTCCTTTGCATAAGGATCTGACAAATTTGCATTCTTAAAAGATATACATGAGTTCCTTTTCTTTTTCCATTACATATGGTGGCCTTATGTTAATCCTATTCGAGCTACACAGATTTTCACTCATAGAATAAACTCTACAACTAGGAACCTGGAAATTACTCAACCTCCTATCAAAACTACGAATCTGTCTATCCTTAAGATCCAGATTCTGTATGGAATCTTCAAGAGTATGGACACTACATACTAAAATAAAATCAGAACCACAATCAGAAAGATACTAAATCTACATAATTTAGCACTCTGGAAAGTATGACAACAAACATATTTATGTTCCTAAATCACACAACTCTATTCCTCAAAAAGAAGAATTACAAGAGAAATATTCTCAAAGCTTGGATTATCTAACTCTTAAATTCTGTGTACCAGTGAACCACCCTCGCTTTCTCTTATAAACCAAGAAAAGAGAGGTTACAATAAAACCTAGCCACCCATGTGATGTGCCTCCTTGCAGAAGTTAAAACACTAACCCTAATGCATCCTCATGCATGAGTTTGCATACCTAGTGAAGTGTGCCCAACTCCAAAAGAGGAAAATACATGCAAGCATGCAAGAATATCTCTCATTGATGCACCTATCTAATCTGGGGTTTTGTGCCCTCCTAAAGATAGCACAACCTCCACATGCAATGAAACTTAACTCCAATGAGAACCGTGCCTTCCAGGAATAGAAAAATCTTCATGCAAAGTGCCTGCATGCATTGGGAGCTGCACCTTTTTAAATCTGAAACATGCATGTTGTGTGTAGATTCCCTACACAACTGGATGCCTCTATCTAATTCGACACCCCATCCCTCTAAATAGCAGAAATCAAAGCTACACATGGCACAAGAAGGCTGGAATGGATCTTCTGTTATACTCCATTGTTGAAGGAGAATCACTTAGGAGCAATGGGTAAATTTTTTAACTAACATCTAGCCTATGTTTGCTATATACCAACAAGTTTGTTTGCATGAAGGGATTGAAGAGTTTGATTAACCTATGAAAGAAAAGCAATGCTAACAGAATCTAAAACACATGAAATAACAATGGCACACACTCAGTACACAAATATTTACTCAGGAAACAATTAATTGGGAAAACTAGCCTAACTGAGAGACACTCCTCTCTCTCTCTCTCATTGTTTAACTTTACTGTTTACAATACAATATTTATGTATTCCATAGCATCCAAAATCCTATTCTGTTAACCTGGATTTGATTACAACTCTGATTCCTTAACTGTCATTAGTTTACAATGGACTGAAAAAATATTGGCCGAAAAAGAACAATATAGACCAAAACAGAGCACCTTCGCTTTGGGATGAGATTGAGTCTACCTGCAAAGAGTACAACACATGTACCACATCCTCCCACTTGATGTATTCTCTGCAAAAATGGGGGCAAGGGGAAGGCTTTTATATAATTAGTTGCTAGGGGCAACAATGGCCATTGATTCTCTACACCAAGATAAATTTTCAATACTAACAGTGTTTGTCAATGAATCTACAATGTTCTTCAGGGTGCCAACCTTTTCCAACAATACTTTGTTCTATTCAACTATGTCTCTAACAAAATGGCATTACACATCAATATGCTTTATTTTGGAATGATAAGAAGGGTTCTTTGTAAGAAAAATTGCACTTGATCTGTCACAACCTATTGTTAGTTCTTTCTGAACAAACCCAATACTCGAACACAATCTTTGCAACCATAGAACTTCCTTACTTCCATGAGTGGCTGCCATGTACTCAATTTTTGTAGTTGACAATGCAACTACACCTTGCCTCTTACTCATCCAACTGATTGCTCCACCAAATATGTTAAAAACATAACCACTTGTAGATTTCTATGATTTATATCTCCAGCCTATTCTGCATTAAGAAATCCTTGTATTTACTCACATACTACCTTAATGAGAATTTGTAAATATATTTGTATGATTATATGTTTAAATGTGAAAAGGGATCACATATCATCTACCTGTGGCAAATGCAAAGCATAATAGACATAAGCATATGCTTAGAAAAGGGAAAAATTGAAGGAATATGAATGTGATAAAATTTTACTGTCTAGAATAAATGACTAATAGGAACATTGAGCGTGGGTTGGTAGAATTCACATTAAGCTCATTTTCATGATGCAATTTTATGATATGCTTTCGACTAGTGCTAACCATGCTCCTTTATATCTGTATCTAAGAATGCCCCTGTTGAACTCCTTTTACAATGCCTTTTTTCCAGAGCATAGTTGGACATTTGCATGGATTGAGTTACAGACTGAGACTACTTCTCTACTACTCACTACCAAGGCTTAGTCCGTGGAATTAGTGGTTTTAAGTTAGAAATCAAGCAAATACTTCATAATTTGCACTGTTAAGATCTAAATCTTTTTCATTTATATTATAAACAATGTTAAGCTCTAAATCTTTGTCATTTACATTATAACCGGTGTTCTTTGAACTTGTGTGTGTATTATGATTTGCAAAGCATGTTTACCTTACTAGTATCTGTAAAGGATATCTTCATCTGTTGTATGATAGAAGTGGCTTTTGGGTCTCCCTTTATCAAATTTTCCAAAACATCCCGAGTTAGGGAGCAATGTGGCCTTTAGAGAGTTGGAGAATATTTTTCTTGTTATTGCAAATACCTATGGTATAGTCTAGACTCTAGACTACATGCAAGTGCCAACTAGGAAAAACTTGTACTAAGAGTGGGATATCTAAAAGGCTAGCATTTATGTATTAGGTCTTATATATCTTAGTTTAGGTGTGGATTGAATTGAGTTACTGTTTGTCATTATGATTATCCAAGTATGATTGAATCTAAGAGACACATACCTTAAGTGAAGCATAGCACGAAATAAGAATATGACAATATGATACAGGGGGAAGTCCCAAGACTCAAGTGTGAAGGCACAAAGGAAGGTGTCATCTTTTTTAACACTGTTGAGTTTCAATTCTGTTGAAAATGTTGGGTGAAGGCACAGACAAAGGTGTCAAGTATGATTGAATCTAAGAGACACATACATTAAGTGAAACAGAGCACAGAAGAAGAAGATGACAATATGATACAGGGGGAAGTCCCAAGGATCAAGTGTGAAGGCACAGAGGAAGGTGTCATATTTTTTAACATTGTTGGGTTTCAATTCTGTTGAAAATGTTTGGTTTAACTCAATCCAGAATGACATCAAAATTTATTTGCATTTGTTGGGTTGTTGAATTTGGTTTTTGCAATCCACTCTGACCTGATTTTGTCCTCCTCTTAGTGAGTATTTATTGTTAGGGGTGCAATTGTGAATAGATTTGAACTTTGCACTTGCTTGTAAATTAACTGTTTGAAACATGAATGTGTTTGTAAGAACAAGTGCATGTGTGTTTGTGATCCTTGCATTTATGTAAAAGAGTTGGTTTTATTCTAGGTCTATGCTTTGTAGGCACATGCTTACTGTAGTCTAAATTTCAAGGAAGTCTGCTTTTTGTAATTAATCTTGAGTGCAGCAAAAAGTTGTTAGCTTGGTATAGCATCTTTAGGCATGCATGAAATATTTGATGGCCTGAATAGGGATTATCACATCTATATGTTTCTCCAAGTATGTTGCCATCTAGGTACTTTTCATTAAGAGTGGGTTATCTAAGTTTAGTATTTATTAGAACTTTTGTATGTTAGGTTAGGAGTAGATTAGATTAGATTTTGTTTGGTTTTAGGATTGCTGGAGTATGACTGAATCTAAGTGACTCATATTTCCAAGTAAACTTTTAAGGTCCAATTGTGAAGGTTCATAAGGTGTCAACGTTTCTTACACTGCTCAGTTTGAATTTTGTAGAAAATGTTGGGTTAATCAATCAAGAATGGCATTGGCATTTCTTTGCATTTGTTGGGTTGTTAAGCAGCCAGAGTTTGTGGTTGTGGGTATGGGGACAGTTGTGGCTATGGGTATGGGGATGCCATTTTTGAAATTAGGGTTCATGGAGGTGAGTGGGTGGTGCATCACATAGATATGTATGTAAAAATAAAACATAACTAAATTCTCATTAAGGCAGGATCCCCTAAGCCTTTACAAGGTTTTATAATTTAATGAAAGAATCACCAATATTTTACAAGATTTTATAATTCAGTGAAAGATTCGCCAATATTTTACAAGATTATATAATTGACTAAAAGATTCGCCAAAAAATTATATATACAATTTATATTATTGATAAAATAGTCTTCAATTTTTCCTATGTATCATGGGGATTCACCCATTTATTATACATATAAATTTAGGGGGTTCTTAAAATCACCCCTGTAGTAGACCTCAAGGTCCTCCTCGAGCTTATCTAACTTTAAGTGATTCTAGATTCTTTGATCTTTAGCCCACATTTTTACTTGTTTTTTCACTGTTTCAACTTCCATACTAATCTTCGTTGGGTCGTTGTTTCATACAAGAATGTCTGGTCGTTCCAAACCTCTTGCACTATATGATTGAAATCCTCTTCCCCAACCACATAGGGTTCAACTTGAATGGATATGTTGTAGTATAATGATTGTTGTCTAATTAGAGTAAAACATGGGCATGGTCTGATATGTAAGGGTAGGCGACCCAAGACCTATGTCTGTCAATAGTGGAAATGAGATCCTCCGATAAATAAACCTGGTCTAGTATTTTGGAGATTCCTTCTCGCTCGATTCTACCATTCCGCCACGTGGGTACTACTTCATCTGGTATGATGTTGACAAGCTGATGTCCCTGAAAAATACCCTTGAAAAACCCTGACATTGGGTCCAATTTTGCTGAGTCAACCCAAACCTCTCTAGCGCTAACTGTGAAGTTTAAATCCCCTACTACAACCAAATTTCGGTGGGCTAACATGCCCCTACTAACCACCTTGTCCCAAAATGATTTTCTCTCTATACAAGGCCCATAACAATTCAAAAGGGAGATCTGCCTTTTATCCTCTAAACATGTACCTGTCATAAAAATACCACCACAAATTAAAAAAGGAGAGAGTTCAAACTTGTATGGATCCCAAGCCACTAGAAGTCCCCCAGAATTGCCAACAGAACTAATAACACAAATCAACCAAATTGGTCGTAAAGTATTCATAAAAAATCTTTCTTTCTTCTCATCTACCAAAATTTCTTGAAAGAAAATAATATCAGGTTGAGTTCTAGAAAGTAATTTGCGAAGGGAAGCAGTTTTCGGGGCCCCTCCCACCCCCCTAATGTTTAAGGAGAGAAGAATTATGATTTTTCCCTAGCTAGGGCTTTCATGCCTCTAAGCACCCCATTATCATAAATGATGGAATTTTGTATGGAATTAGTGGTAGAACAAGAGCCTTCTTTCCTACGAGTACCTCTGGTTTTTTATGGAGAGATCTCAATCGCCAAACCCCTTGACCAGGAAAAATCCTTCCCTGCTTCCTCCCTAGTGCGTCCCACTGACCCTGCATCGCTAGTTGGACCCTCTTGTCTAAAGACATTTCTCCCGTGGTAGGTGGGAAGTGGAATAGGAGTTGTGGTCTCTCTGTAAGAAGGAACCAAGGTGTGAAGAACCACTCCTAAATAACTTTCACCAATCTCAAACTCCCTAAAGCCCGAAATAATGCAACACCTCCCCGCGGGCTCCATGGAAGGTCCCTCTTCCCCCTAGAGGTCCTAAGGTGTTGCATTGGTCGAATCCCCCCCTGCACCTTGGATGGAGTGTCTAACCTAAGAGTCTATATCCCCCCCGAGAAAGGTCAATTTTTCCACCGAAGGTGTAAGTAGGAGGGACCTGAACTTCCAGATTGGAGGGAGGATCCAGAGAATCACATTCCTAGGCCAAAAAAGAGTAATAAAGAGAGGGGCAGTGTTTTTTTAACTTACTAGCTACAATGTCTTGCAGCGATGGCAACCTAGCCTCCTCCTCAATTGTGTTGAAATCCCCTTTCCGTAAGAGTCCACCCCCAATGAGTCACATAGATGTGCCTTTCTGATCATGGATGCTTTCGACTCCTCCTCCACCATAAGACCTTGGCAATCCCTCTGCAAGTGACCAGTTCTCTGGTAGATGGAACATCTGAAAGGGACTCCTAAATAGTCAAGTTTTTGATCCAGGATTCTCCCCCTCCAATCTATTTCAATAGACTCCAATAATCCAATATAGATATCATTTTCCACCAAAACCTTCCCAATATGTTTATCATGCACCTTAATAGTTGCTTCATCCACTTTTATGAAGCAACCTAGCTCATTTCCAATGGTTGCAAGGGCCTTGACGTTCTAGAGTTGTAAAGGTAGACCCGATAATAGCACCCAAAGATGGCGAAACTGGAAGTATTTCGTTATCGGGTCGAAACAAACCATCCAACATTTTAACATGAGGTTGTTGCCATCAATAACCCACAACTTGTCTAAAACAACTAGAGTATCTTCTTGGGATTTGAAAATGAATCCAAACCAACCCCTGGAAAGAGTCAAAACTTCAGGTGTGTATCCAAACAGGGGAGTCCACGAAGAACTCACCCAATCTGGTAAACTTTGTCTGCACAAGGTTCGGTAGGAGAGTCACCCCACAAGCGCACAAAGAGCCAAATTGCATGACTCCTCTAGTTCGATGTCACCACCAAGTACCATCCTACGTTTTGACATGTTTGGTTTCCACGCTTTCAATGAAGGGCTCTTCCCTCCCTGAGCTCTGTGAACTCTCCCTCCCGAGCTTGTAGGATGAGTAATCCTCCCTACAGTTTCCTGACAACCCACATAGTGCACCGAAAAACCTTCTTGGCGAGGAAGCAACCCTCCAGGGAAACGAGGAATGGGTTTTGGGGGATGTGAAACGGGCTCACCTCTTGTTGCATTTGTTAGCTCTTTAGTGAGCTCTGCACTTGTCACTTTTTTTAATTCACCTCTAGCTACAACTCTCAACTCATCATTCGACTTTGTTCCAAATGGTCTCGTCCTCCACACCCATGAATGCGCTATCCTCAGCTTCCATCCAAAAGATTCTCCACCCTGTAGACCCCTGCCACCTTATGGTCCTTCTGTCCTTCTCAATTTTCAGTCAGTCCGGGCTAGAGTTTTTAGGAAATCTCTATTAAACTCTGAGTTAATGCTCAGGTTCTCGAGATTTTTGCCAATCACTTCACAGTGAAACTGTACCGCCAATGTAATAAACAATGCAGAGCTTCCTCTCCACCATTACATAGCTTCCTTCCATCATCCTATTCTAAAAGACCTTAGTGTTACTTTATTACAATTGCAAGAAAAAAAACTCTCATGTAAACAAAACAAAAACCAAACATACTAATAAACTTGTTCACTTTTTAACTTACTCCATAAAATATAACCAACATTTATAACTAAAAAAAACATAAAGAAATACTAGCTCATAACATAACATAACATCTTCCACATACTTCAACTTCAACTCATCTTCCACATACTTCAACTCTAACGTCCATTATTGAACAAAAATGAATTAACATCTTCCACATACTTCAACTTCAACTCATCTTCCACATACTTCAACTCTAACGTCCATTATTGAACAAAAATGAATTAAACTCTCGACATACACATAATTGGGCTCGTACAATGTGTTTGTCCAAAAACTTACATGGACAGATTTACTCACTCTAATCTATATGCATTTTTCCAATAAGTTTCGATATAGCACTGTTTTCCTAGACTATTTCAAATTATATCATGCGAAAGTTTTCTGGGAAACGCTGAAAACCATGTCGCATTTTGCATATTTATTTAATTTGAGTAGATATAAATTACAAAACAATTAATTTTTTAATAAAATTATAGTATTTTTTTTTAATCATTTATTATTTTTATTATTATTTTTAGGTAGTGATTAATAGCTTTATCTAATTATTCTATTAAATAGTTTTTTTTTGGTTAGATAATATAAATTTGTATTAGATCATTATTTTTATTATAAATGTAAAATGGATTCAACTTGTTGAAAAATTTATGGGGCATTGTGATTATATAGAAATAATCACTTAAATCTGTGAATTTATCTATTTTTATTGTTTAAATTATATTTAGGTCGAAAGGCGAATACCTATTGGTAATGGGTACAATTAATCATCTTTTAATCTAAAATTATAATCTGATGGCTAACGATTAAAGATGCTGGAATATTCTTAGTCATCCTCGCAAATCAATGAATGTAATTTACTGTTCATAATCTTCTTGTATTTTTGAATGCATCCTTTAACCTGTTTACTTTTAAACATTTACCTAATCATATTAAGAAATTACTGTAGCACTATATGATTGCCGCTTTTAAATGATTAACATTTAACATTACCACGTTTGAATTATTAACCACGATTTTCCTCACCTTTCCCTGCGTTTTCCTTAGACATTTTAACAGTCTGCACGTTTCATATGCCTTTCGGGGTTCATCACGTTTCATATGCCTTTCGGGGTTCATCAGTCACAATTATGTGACTGTGCTAGTTTTAAATACATCAATAAATTTAAAGTTTTGATAAACCCCAAAGTACTGAAATTATATAAACTCAACCACTTAACTCTACAATTCTAATAATTTAAATCCATTGAAAAATAAAAATATGAAGAATAAAAATATGAAGAGAAAAAAACCTGAACAGTAGGCGTTTACAATAAAACTAAGCCTCCTTTCTGAACATGGCGAGAACAACAAAAATCCATTACTTATCCGAAAGTGATTATGTCAGAACAGAGTATCATTCTTACTACATTTCTGTTTGTGTATCAACCCGAAAATCGCCGAAAGATCACCCTCCAGGAATTCAGTATCTCTCAGGCCAAAAGGGGGTTTTCCTATATATATAATTATAAAACAGGCACTAGATTCTATCTATGATTCATCAAAAAAATAATTAACTGGGTAGGGTTAAATATCAAGGAGCTTTTGAACTTCGAAAATGGCATCCGCCGACATCTTGAGACGCTGGGTTTCCTCCTCTGTCAAGTGAATGCTGGCAACGCCCAGTATCCCTCCTCTTCCCAGCTGAGCGGGCAGACTCAGGAACACCTCCTCTTGAATCCCGTGAAAGTCCTTGGCCATCACGGAAACGGGATGAATCCTCCTCTGATTTCGAATCACACTTTTCACCAAGCTAGCTGTAGAGTAACCGATAGCCCAAGAAGTGTAGCCCTTCAATTTGATAACCTCATAAGCGCTGTTGACCACGGCCTGGTGAATGGCTTCCAGATGCTCTTTCTCATACGGGATTTCCTGCTTCTCCAGGAAGCTCAACACAGGGACGCCCCCCACGCTGATGCTCGACCACAGAGCCACGGAGCTGTCGCCGTGCTCACCTATGATGAACGCCTGCACGTCCTGCGCGTTCACATCCAGATGATCTGCGATCATGAAGCGGAAGCGCGAGGAATCGAGGTTGGTGCCACTGCCCATCACTTTGTTCGAGGGCAAACCAGAGAGCTTCCACGCGATGTATGTCAGTATGTCCACAGGGTTTGAGACGACCAGCAGGACAGTATCCGGGCTGTATTTCACGAGCTGCGGAACGATGGATTTGAAGAGATGGAAATTGCGCTCCACGAGATCGAGCCGCGACTCGCCTTCCCGCTGCCTGGCTCCGGCCGTGATGACGCAGATGTCGGAGCCCGCCGTGACGGCGTAGTCCGTGTCGGCAACGATCTTGGTGCGGGGTAAGAAGGCGGCGGCGTGCTGTAGATCCAGCATTTCGCCTCGCAATTTGTCGGCCTGGACGTCCACCAGGGCAAGCTCCGTTGTCAGCTCCTGCGTTAGAATCGTTTGCGCGACTGCCATGCCCACATTGCCGACGCCGACAACGGTTATCTTTGTGTTTCGGGTGCTCGGAGAAGGCGGAGCGGCGCTGTGGATGGACTTGAAGAAGGCCCCGGCCATGTCGATGCCCAGAGATGACCTTGACGATGAGTGGGCTATTGGATGCTTTTGTAGTTGCTTCTCCATTCTAATCTCACAAGTTTTTCGGTGCCTTGAAGGCCTTCAGGGCGTCTGTAATTGACTACTGAATATCGGGCAAGAGGAAGCAGGGACTGCTAAATCCGGATGATGAGGTTTGGGGGAAATGGATCCCTTTTTATTGGCAATGGTGTGAGCGACAAACCAGGACGAGAGGTGGAAGTGCACCGATGACTTGGTCTGCCGGTTTGCCAGTGCTATGATTCAGCCATGTTATTCCCCCTTGGATTTCGCGCACAAGCGTTTATTCCCGCTAAAATCACAGGCAAAACAGAGGAAAAGACTTATGTTGGTCTTCTCTACTCACCTAGAAGCTCGGAACCATTAATTCCGCTAGAAGGCGTTGAAGAAGACTTTGCCCTAGTGTGAGGTAGTTTTTTCCACACCGCCTTTCGACCCCACAATGACGAATCTGTATAAAAGAAAAACTACTTCGGGACCAGCAGCCAACCTCGACTGGCGTAACTACTGACCACTTTTCTGCGTAGGGTAAGTGTAAGGAAGCTTCATACAAGAAAACCAGAGGCTGTAAGTGTAAGGAATTGGATTTGTAGATTTAATTGGTTAAATTTGTATAATTTTAATATTTTAGGAGTTATTTAGCAAGCTGAATTCATCTTTACATTTAGAAATATAATTTAAACAATAAAAAATTGTGATTTGACAAATATTTATGTTAATGGATTTAAAAAAAAAAACATAAAACAATTAAACAACCACAAACATATGTTCCAAAAGCAAAAAAAACATTTATTTAGCGTAAAAGTATATGCTTCGTCAAATCAATTGTGAATTGTGAAATCATCATAATACATTATTGGTAAAACAAGTTATTTGATTTGACCATACGAAGGTCCAAACAGCATTCTAGAAGCACAGGGCATGGCCAAATTTCTCACCAACAAATAAGTTAGTTGGCAAATCGTCACTGTCAAACCAAATCGCATTCTAGACGTCCATGATCTCCACATTCAAGTCAAAACCTTCTGGACTTACATATTCATTAGTTATTGGAACCACTATTGAGATTATGACCTCCTTTTTGACCACTTTGGCATTTCCATGATATCTAATCATATATTCAACGTATAAATAAATAAATATATATTATTGATAATGAACAAAAATATATATTCAACTTATATATATCACTTCATTTGGTAATGAACAAAAATATGTCTAATGACAAGGTTACATAATCTTTACTCTAAATTATGTACTGCACAATAACAACTTATTCATTAGTTATTGGAACCACTATTGAGATTATGACCTTTTTTACCACATATTCAACATACGTATATATATTGAATATGTATAAACAAACTTTGGCATTTTCATCTAACCACATATTCAATAACATACGTATATATATTGAATATGTATAAACAAATATCACACTTCAATTGCTAATGAACAAAAAATACGGCTAATGAAAGGTCACATAACCTTTACTTTAAATTATGTAATGCTCAACAACAACAACATTAATGTTGAATTATATTGTAATCACAACCTCAAACATTTTATCTTAATGGGCAATAATAACAATGTGCATAATGTTGAATTATATGGTAATCACACAATGTTATATGAAGGTCAACAATTTACTCCTAAATTATATAATGGGCAATAACAACAATACTATAATGTTGAATTATATGGTAATCACAATGTTATATGAAGACCAATATTATGGGTATTTTTGTGAGTATAATATGTAATGGGCAATAACAACAATGCACATAATGTTGAATTATATGGTAATCACAATGTTATATGAGGGTTAATATTATGGGTATTTTTGTGAGGTGATTTTATATAATAATTTAAATTAGTGTTTTTTCAAGGGATATGGAGATGCATCCTTTTGTTTGGAATCTTAGTTATTTTGAACTTTTGTGAGCATAATTCATCTTTGCACTTACAGATTGTGCTAGACTCTTGCTTGGTCTTTGGAAGAGCTTTGTCTTTGTTTGTCGGCATTGTCTTTGTATTGTGTGGGTTTTGCTCGGTATCGTCATCATTGTCCTTGTTCATCGGTGTTTCTTAACCCTGTGTAGGGGTGTTAGGGCGTTGTTGGAATTAGGGGTTCACTAGGTTGTTGCATGCATATTTGACGGATGCTTTTGTGTAGCTATGTGGGACTGTGAGGGTGTTGTTGGAGTTTAGGATCCATTGGGTTGTTGCGTGCATGCACATTTAACAAATGCTTCTACATGGCTATTGCCCTCTTTGTTGGTGTCATTCCTCTAGTTGACGTTGTGTGGGAAGGGCGTTGTTGGATGCTTCTTAGGGATTGTGGGTTGTTGTGTTCCCCTCCTCATCGATGTTGTCTCTGCTTGTTGGTGTTGTCCCTATTCTCGGTGTTGTGCAGGAGTGTGATGGCATTGTTGGGGTTAAGGGTTTGTTGGGATGTTGAATGCATACATTGTTGGTGGATGCTTCTACATGGCTATCACCCTCTTCATAAGTGATAGATCTTGCTCGATGTTTTGTGGCAGGGTGAAGGTGTTTGTTGATGGATGCTTATTTTGGATTCTTGGATTTTGCTTGGTGTTGTCCCTTCGTTTGACGTTGTGTGGGGGTGTGAGGGAGTTCTTGGAGTCAAGGGTTTAGTGGGTTGTTGCATGAATGAATGGTTGGTGGATGCTTCAATGTGACTATCATCATGCTTGTTGGTGTTGTCCCTTTGCTTAGTTGTGTGGGAGAGTGTGGGTGTTGTTGGTGGTTTGGTAGTCGACAAAATTCGACATTGTGCCATTTATAAATATTGGTAGATGCCTCTATGTGGTTCTTGTTCATTATGGGTGTCGGTGTTGTGTGGGCTCTTGTGACTGGAAAGGTGAGGGTGTTGTTGGTGGCAGTTTACTGGGTTGTTTATTTTTCTCTTTGGAACGGTAGGTGAGCGGTTCTATGTGGTTATTGTTTATTTTTTTCCTTGTTTTCTTAAATTGACAAAGGTGCTTGTCTTTTCCCTATTAATTTTTTCTTTTCCCTTTTCCCATAGGTGTTGTGTGGGTTCTTGCTTCAATTTTCTCTTGTGGTATCTAGAATTGTTAATAGTAGTGGTGTTTTCCTTATGTGGAAATAATGTTGGGTTGCATTTGTTTTCCTTGTGTGTTGAGTTTTTCTTGCTAATGTGGAAAGCATGGAATGACTTTGTGGTTGTTTGTTGGGTTTGGAAGAAAAATTAACCTTTGTTGGCAGAGGATTATGTGTGATTATTGTTGGTTTCCTCATCACCCTCTTACTTGTATTTGTTCTTATGGTCTTTGGAATTTATTATCGCCTTGCCCATCGATGTTGTAACTTTGTTCAATGTTGTGTGTGTTGTTGCTTGCATTCATTCTTGTGGTTTCTAGAATTTTTGTTACCAGTGGGTCTATTCTCATGTGGAAATGGTGTTGGGTATTTCATCTCATCCTTTCCATTCATCCTTCTACACTTTGAGACGACCTTTGGCAATGACATTGTTGATCTATGGTAAGTGTGTTGTTATTGGTATGGTTCTCATGTGTGCATTCACATTCCTTGCTTGGTAAGCTATTTTATATTTGTGGACAACATGGAATGAGATTGTGGTTATTGTGTTGGGTTAGGAAGAAAAAACTAATGTTGGTTAGTGCTCTTTACTTGCAAAACTAAGTGTTGGTTATAAGGCACATTCAATTGTTACCTTCATTTATTGTTATGTGGTTGCACTTCGACAAATTAGAGGTGTGTAGTTAGTTTTTCCTTCTGGAAAATACATTGTTGTGGATAGATATGTGCCTGTTGATTTAGTTTACTGAGAGATATGTGCATGCATTTAGTGCCATGTAAGAAAATGTATATGCTTGGTGTTGATTTGAAAAAAAAATTGTTGTGCACATGTGTGAGTTCCATTTATCCCCATCTATATATGTACTCTGGTCATGTACATGTATCCAATGGTATTTACTAAAGACACACTATTATGTATATAGAACAATTTGCATGTTGCATCAATTGTTGTTGTTAATATGATTTGAATTGCCATGGTCCTTTTTATGCATATTTAGACCTCATGAGCCTCTTACATTGACAATCTAATGCTCCATCATTCCCTTGTGTCCTATTAATGTCTAATCATTCCTTCAATATCATTTTATTACCTGTATCATAATTCAAGCTCATTAACTTCATAATGTAATGATTTATCATGTGCTTACTTTGTGTTCTTTAAGCATTCCTTGGGTATTGTTTTGATGCCTCCCTTAGCATAGTTATTGTTCTAATTGCTGTCGTTGTTTTCTATCAATCTATGTGTTGTACTTGTTTTGCTCATTTCTAACCACTTTGCCATGTTTACTTCACTTTGCTTAATTGGGTATTGTGTTATTATATATTGTAGCATTTGTTTATGGGTGTTGCATATAAAACCATATTCTTTAATGTTCTAGTTGTTTAACATTGATTTATGTTCTCAATATTGGAGGCCATATTCTCTTAGCATTATGTTTATGTTGGTTTCATAGAAAAGTCAGATGTAGCTTTCTTCCTTGTGGGGATGTTTTGATAGCAGAGGGTTTGAGCACATTATCGCCCTTTGGTTTCTTGCTCTTGCATTCTCCATTTCATGCTTCTCAAGTATCAAAGTGTTTACGCTGATTCACGAATGAGCTGCCTAGAGGAGAGTGGAGTATTAAACTCCCACGACCCTCTAGTCTTGCCACCTTTCACTTGTGCTATTTCATTTTTTTAGTTTTTAAACTATTTTTAAAACAACAAAAACAAGTGGGCCTAAAATATTTTGTCAAGGCTATTGGCCAATGGAATTCAACATAAATCCAAATTACAATTTTTTTGAAATTGCAATGGTTTATGGCCCTTGTATTGAAGGCCATATTCTCTAATATTCTACTTGTCTGACATTTCAATGTATTTAAGGTCATATTCCCCAAATATTATATTGTTTTTTTTTAGATAAAAATGGCACATCTGTATGGAACATATATGTAGTTTGTTCTCTTATAGGGATATGGACTTCTATGAGCTTCATATTTTCAAATCCATGTATGTGTTGTGGTTACATGCATGTATCCTCTCATAATGAATGAGAGGGGAACTATTTGGTAAATAGAACAATTTGCATATTGTGTCAATCACTCGACTATTTATCTTTTATGCATTTTCACCTCAAAGTTAATTTGCATAGAAAAAAATGTTGTGGACGTCTGTGATCTCCATTTGTTACCATCCAAATATGTATTCTAGTCGTGTGGATGTATCAACTGACATTGAAGGAGTGTGGCCTAGTTTGTAAATAGAACAATTTACATGTTATGATGGTTGCCCCTTTATTTGAATGGCCATTTTCCTTTCTAATGCATGTTCACTTGTCATGAAATTCCTTTGATTGATAATCCAATTCTTCATCATTATGTTTCCTCCTATTAATGTCCAAGCATTCTTCTCATAATGTTTTAGTGTCTTTGTTATCATCCAAACTCATCAACTTCACATTTTAATGATTCATTGTTCCCTTGCCTTCACATTTTAATGATTCGTTGTTCCTTTGACTTGTGTTTTGTAGGCATTCCTCGGAAAATATTGTAATGCATGTCTTAGCATAATTGCCACTATAGATATTTCCCTCATTGAATATGGTAGCATTTGTTTGTGGCCATTGTATTGAAGGCCATGGTAGCATTTGTTTGTGGCCGTTGTATTTAAGGCCATGATATTATATTTCTCTAGCATTAGATTAAGAGCTATAGATATTTCCCTCATTGAATATGGTAGCATTTGTTTGTGGCCGTTGTATTGAAGGCCATGGTAGCATTTGTTTTTGGCCGTTGTATTTAAGGCCATGATATTATATTTCTCTAGCATTAGATTAAGAGCTATGTATTGAAGGCCATATTCCCCAATATTCTATTTTAATTGGACATAGATAGAGGTGAAATGACCTTGTTTCATGTGTGTGGGGATTCCTTGTTTCTTATGTGCCCCATTTCATGCTTATTCTATGCAATTTAACTTTTCTAAAGTATTAAAGTGTTTATACCAATTTTTTCCAAAAATCTTCTTGATATATTGTCTTTTGGAGGTTTCTTAATAGAGACCCGATGGATATAAAAAAAAAAAGCTTCTTGCTATATTGCTTTTTGGAGGTAGAGACATGATGGATAATAAAAAAATCATATTTCAACATGTTCTTATGGTTCAAGTTGATCATGTCTCCAATGAATTTGATCACATTGAAAATTACTACCCTTCCAATTAACATAATATAATACATCTCTTGCTCTAATCTTTTGCATATGGCACATGGGAAAAATACTTCCATTAGAATGCATTTTAGTGAAAACACTATTGATGTTCTTGCACATACATCCTTATACAAAGCTCTTGAATCCCAAACCAAAAATATCTCATGCACTGACCATTTCAAAGACAAAATTCCTAGCAAAATTACCATGTTCCCTCATTTCTACATGTTTACATGCAAATGTCCCTTGCATATTGTTATAATTATAGTAAGATATCCAATTTCCCTAGTATATTCCATAGAGTTTGGGGCTTATACCGAAATATTACATTCATTTGATGTTGTGAGTATACTTGATTGTGAACTTCCCATGTGTGTGTATTTCATTCCCCTTTTTATAAAAACTTGGGAAAAACAACTTTACTTGCATCGTAATTGTGCTCCCTTCTCTTGTTTTTTTGAGTATTTTAAAGTCTCCCCTCCTAGGTGATTTGCAAATTTTCATGGATATTCCATTGAAATAGTTTGTCACAACAAATCTGACAATATTTTGAAATATTTTGTTATGCAATTTATTACCTTATATCTCATATTTACTAGCATAGTGCTCAAAATTATGGAAATAATTGAAACCAAAATGAAAGAAATAAGCAAATGAACACACCATCCATACAAATGAACATAAGATGCGACCTAGGAAACCCAATATGGGAGAAAACCTGGCTAGAAGGTGATGTGTATGTTCTGCAAATTTTTTCTTAGTCATGAAATGCAAGTACAAAGAAAGGGGCACTCACTATGGAGTTGCCATTGACACTGTGGCTTGAACAGTTGCTACAAAATCTTCTACCTGTTAGAAAAAAGAGGACCGCAGAGAAAAAAAAAGCATATACAGAAATAAAGCACATAAAATACACAATAAAACAAAGACACATATATACTTGGTTCACCCGATGTGGGCTATGTACACCAAAGAAATTTCTAGTCCTTCATTTATTATTATCCAGTAAATGAAGGGATACACCGTACAACACTCTTGCTATAACTTTCTCTTCTTTCTCTCACAATATCCTCTCTCAAAATACAATATTCACTCTCTCACACCACCACAATACAATTCATCATAAAAGAAGGTTTCCTTCTAGGGAAAAAAACCCTAACATAACTTCTACCGTCATATTTGTGACCTTATAATGAATGGTCCAAATTGGTTATGAAATTACAATATTTTATAAGGCAATTTTCCCAAAAACATTCTCTTCGGGGGTGCTTCCCCTAAACCCTTACCAAGGGGGGGGGGGGTCCATAAAGTGTCGCCACCCCCTGGCTCCAGATGTGGGGGGGGAAATCCCCCCCCCACCCCCCCGCGTCAGGAAATGGGGTCCAAACGTGACTGGAACAAGACCTTTGAATCAAGAAGATAATCAGGTTCCACAACCAACAATCTCCCACTTGAATACTGATCACAACAACTCAAGTTTCTCATCTTCACCTTCATTCTTGAAGGCCAACTGAAATTTTGCAAGAACTCAATTTCTCCCTGGTTACTACCTTTGTTAACATGCCTGCATGATTCTGGCTAGTGCGTATCTTTTCCAACTTCAGTTGTCCATCTTCCAAGAAGGATCGTATGAAATGGTACCCGAGTTGTATATGTTTAGTCTTAGAATGGAAGGTTGATTTCTTTGCAAGATGAATGGCAATCTGACTGTCACAATACAACCTGCTATTCTCCTGTTGCTTTCCCAATTACTCCATAAACCTCTATAACCAAATCATCTCTTTACTAGCCTTTGTAGAAAAAACATACTCTGCTTCCATTGTTGAAAGTGCAACCACCTTTTGTAGTTTCGAAATCCAACTTATTATTGTTCCACCTATAGTAAAAACATACTATGTGGTTCTCCTCCTTCTATATTTATCACCTGCCATATTTGAATCAACATACCCCTGTAGAAAAATGTTTGAACCTCCAAAACATAATGCATGAGTAGCAATACCTCTCAAATACCTAAGAATCCATTTTAGTTCCCCCCCAATGTTATTTACTTGGATTGTTCATATACCTACTCATAACTCCCACTGCATGTGCAATATCTAATCTTGTGCACACCATTGCATGCATCAAACTGCCAAATGTTGATGAATAAGGGACCCTGGACATGTATTTTATTTGCTCTTGTGTCTCGGGACACATTTCCTTGGTTAATTTGAAATGGTTGGCCAAAGGTGTATTAACTGATTTTGCATTCTGCATTCTAAACCTATCCAGAAATAGTAAGGTTTTCATCATTTCCTTGGAAAAAAGTAAGGTTTTTATTAGAAATAATTACATGCATCAAAATGATGCACCTATGTTGGACTTGAAATAACTATGGACAATTCCAAACTAGTAGATCCTATAATAAAATAAGCCTAATAATAGAATTTGAATGTATATCGTATCAAGGCTCTCATTATTTCTGTGGGAAAAATTAAGGTTCTTATTAGAAATAATTACATGCAACTAAAAGATGCACCTATGTTGGACTTGAAATAACTATGGGCAATTCCAAACTAGTAAATCCTATAATAAAAGAAGCCTAATAATATAATTTGAATGTACATCGTAGCAAGGCTCTCATCATTTCCGTGGGAAAAAGTAAGGCTCTTATTAGAAATAATTATATGCAACAAAAGGATGCACCTATGTTGGACTTGAAATAACTATGGACAATTCCAAACTAGTAAATCCTATAATAAAAGAAGCCTAATAGGAGAAGACACTCTTCAAGCCATCTTATGTTATCTAGGGTATATGAAAGACACAAAGGAAATATGAATGTACATTGCAACAAAACCCTTATTAGAAATAAGTGTGTATTTCAACAAACAACACTCAAGATTGAACAAACAACGACTAGGGAAAACCTGCAACAAGTGGAGCTCATAATTAATAACTTTCAAAGAAGGGGTCACGCTTCTAATAATATTATGCCTCTTGAAGAAGCCAAAAGGAGAAAAAAGAACCTTCTTAGAAGTGCTTTTCCTACACAAGTACAAGAAAAAAACATAGACCAGTCACTCGCCAAACAAGAATATCAAAGACAAGAATTGGACACATCTACTCATGATTGGATTGTCTGCAATCAAACTTGGCTCCAAAGATGTCCATGTCAACAAACCAATGTTTTCGCAAATGGAAAATCTCTAATTGGATTACTAGCTGTAGACACACACTTTAAGATGGTGTTATAGGAAATATATATGTTTGTAAAACATGTGCACATGCAGTAGAACATGACAAGATTCCAAAATTTGCAGTTACATGCTGAATTAAGAGAAACAAAAAGATATATACAGTTAGAGAATCATCTAAATTAGAGGAAAAACTATTAGCATTAAGATTGTCTTTATTGCAAATAAGGAATCTAGCCTCACATGTTTAGGAAACCACAACAAGGCCTAACCAAAGGAGTTATCAATGTCCCTATTGACACATCTCAAATAAAACATGTTTCATCTCAAGACATAGATGACAAGAGTATGCTTGCAATTGCACTAAAAAAACTAGGATATAAAAGCCCCTATGTTGTTGGACATTTTTGTGTTCACGTGGTCATGAAAGTATTCAAGAGCCTTCGCAAAAGGATAATCTACGAGATGGAAAATTTCAAAATAAATGAGAATTTGAAACAAATATTTATTGAAGTGATTGATGCATGGGTGTCAGAGGAAGAGATTAACAATGAGAATGCTAACAATCAAGACAATGAAGAACCAATAACAAAACAATTAGCCCATGGTTTCATTAAGTCATGTAGTATTTATGTCCTTTAAAATAATCAAATAAATATTGGTCCTTGTGAAGGCTACTGGTCATTAGGGATGTTTCAAGGCAAATACTCGGACGAGATGAGATTTCCTACACTTTTATATGGAGAAAAACAACCATACAATTTCAGAAAGAACTTCACACGCCAAAAAAATTCTCGGTGAGGGTCATTATACAAAGATTATGATTTGTCTTATCCTACAACAAATGTGTTTTATATAGTAGTTCACATATCTTAAGGAAATTACTTAGTGGAATTTCAATTAAATAAGAAAATGGACAACTTAAAGGGAGAAAATTGTTAACCAAGCATACAAAATCAAATCCAAATCTAGATCACATTCTCAAGTCACATATTGGTTACATGGACTTTAGGATAATTTAGACATCGACATACTTTTTCCAACATTTGTAGAAAACTATATGTGAAATGATATGAAAACTATAAGGTCTTCGACTAAAAGGGCACGAAGACCCTCACCCAAGTCCTCAAGGAGACAAAACTTGGGGTTTCTACGACACCCAAGAGTTTCACTAGTTGGGCAAGTGGGTGCCTTGGGCATGTGAACGCATCAAGGGGATTTCCCAAGAACAAGGTGATGCATGGGGTGGAAACAACCAAGAGAAGGGGTGCACCAAAGAGGTTTGGGTGCATCGACATGAGGAGCGCATCAAGGTTGGGGTGCACTGGTACCAAGGGACACGACAATTGATGGGCGCACAAGTTTGTTTGGGTACACAGGTCCATGAAGGGGTGTGATGATTCGTTTGGGTGTGATGGTTTGCGAAGGGGCGTGACACACCCAAAGGATGTGATGATTCATGATGGTGACCTTTGGAGTTCATATAAGATAATAAGGGCGCACAACCAAGGAAGGCAGATTTGAAAAACAATGAGAGAAAAATTAGCTCTACGATTCTGAGGCAGACTTGGATGGAGAGGGGCAAGCTCCTTCAAGGAGCCAAGTCACTCCACATGGGAGGACTTGTGCTGCCTTGAGGTGATTATGTGGATAGATTTGGGATGACCTTCTTAGGGTTGAGTTTGGGAAAGTCATGTCATAGGTCTAGGTGAGGAAACTATGAGACAAAACCACAGGTCTGTGTGAAGTATTGTGACAGAGAAGAGACAGTGAGTCTATGGTGGGCACATGTATGGGGTGCACCACATGAGTTTTGAAAGTTATTACAACGAATGAGTCTTGGTGTGATGAATCTGTGTATGAGTGTCTTCATGAGGTAAGGTGAGTCGTGTGACTCTTCCTAAGTTGTAAACCGAGCCGATAATGCTCATATTGTAACTATTTCACAATAATAAGACTTAGTTGGGTGTTAGGCACGTCTTGTGCCACCCATGCTATATCTGTGTGTCTCTTGTTTGTTTCACAAGCGTTCTCTTTGTTTCATGGATGTATGCTTAAGTGAATGTGTGTTAAATTGTTAACAAATTGTCTAAGTATAAAAATGAGTTTCACTAGAGTAGGAGTGTGACTTGCCCGTAGTCTAGAATGGAGTATGGGTATGCTCTAGGAGAAGAGGTGTAGTCTAGATGAAGTATCCTTGGTGTTTCCAAGAAACCAAGTGAAAAACATCGCAGTGTCGCATGCCCTCAGGAGGTGCACAATTGCAATATTCGAGCAGGCATCCTACAGGGATGTGACAAAAGGTATCAGATCTTGTTCGTCACAGATTGTGAAGAAGGGTTGGTGATATCTTCACCACTATCTCGATGATAGATGGTATTAGAGAAAAATTTGAAGGAATATTGTTGCTGAAACAGTTTAGTGGAAACATTCACAGACTTGGCGAAGAGATCGATGAAGCGAACTGATTCATCGCAGAGACTTTACATCCGAATTGTGATAGAGGATTCAATTGGCAGTGTGGTGGAAGGTTGATCTGAGTGCACACCTTGTATAGACCGAGAGTAGAGTTTGTGGTGAAATGAAGCACTTGGACAGGGTGGGTGATCATAGAACTCATCACAGGAATTTTCATAGACTTGAGCGTAGAGACAGTTTGGGCACAGACTTGGTTGGTTTGATTTGCGACAAAAGTAAGTGCTAGACCTATGTGCACACCTTGATAAGACTAAGCATAGAATTTGTTGGGTGAATTGAGTACTTGGGAAAGGAAGATGAATGCATGACTTGTCACAGATTTAACTACATAAGTGATCACCAAAGTGAGCACAGAGGGTGATCGCGAAGAGGATCAGTTCTGGGTTGTGACGAGTTGAAGCACTTGGGTGAGTTGGACAACTTGATGTGACCTAGAGTAGTTTCGTAGCAAGGAATTTGGTTGGGCACATTTTCATCGTGACATCTTCATGCCATGCATCTTCGAGAATAACAATTGAGTTGATCTAGGTTCTTGGATGAGTGGGTCAACCACAACCTTCAGATTAGGTGACTCTTCATGAGTTACACAAGTCAATTAGTGGCAGCATGACTTAACAATTAGGGGGTGTATGCATGGTGCCTTGAAGCGGAAGAAGTCTAGGTGCAAATATAGTAGGACATTGGAGATGAGTTCGGTCGGTTGCATGGGAAGTTTGGGACTTAGATGTATTTACAAAGTGGACAGATGGATTCATCCTTGTATCACAACGAAGGTGCTATGTAGGCTTGTGGAGTTGCGCACAATGATTAAGGGGAGTTCATGCAAAGAGTTGGTAGGTTGGACAAGTGAAGGTCCAAAACAACATACTTGAACCATGGGTGCATCTAAGAATGTCATTGAAAAGGTATGGTTGGTTTTGAGTTCTTACATTTCCTAAATTTTGCGGTGAGTTCTTTGAAGGGAAGTCGGATGACTTAGTGGTTCAAGTTTAATCTGTTTCTGCAGTGAAAACTAACAAAATCGAGGGTGGCTCAAGTGGTGCAGACTCAAATAAGTCTCATAGAAGTTTGGGATACCTTGAATAGGGTGAATGTGAGAAGATCTTGGGGTGACCCTCTTGACGAGTCCAATGGTGTACTTAAGTAGATTCAGATGCAACTGTGGAGGTGGCTTGAGAAATCTGCCTAACTCTTTAATGAGGCACATTGGACAGGTCACTGTGGTGAAGTAGGAAGTGAGGTCTAGATGTGCCAAGTTTAAGAGGATGGATGAGGTGCCTTAGTTTGTTGGTTCCTTGGACATATTTTTTGAGTCATGTGGTGACTTGACAGTCGCAACGACAGTTCCAGATTTTGGACGCTTGTAGTAAGTGTAAGGTAGTTATGTTCTAGGAGATGGATGGAGTGAACAAAGAAATCGACCGAGAATTGTTGACAATCAACTTGAATGGGAAGAACGTAGACCAAGTGACTTTCTTGGTGTTCACTTGCCTTTGGGATGGGACATTATATGAGGCAGAGTGCACCTTGGTGACTTCAGTATGATTGTATAATGAATTAGATATTCGAAGGGGTCGTTGGTTATGGTTGGAAGAAGTATTGGTGCAAACGTGCTTAAGGCATGGAAGTTATTTTAGATGACTTATTCTACTTGGAGAACTTTGGATAGTTCATTGGGATGTTTGACGAGTGTGAGTGCGTTGGCCACAGTCATCATAGATGTTGAGTTGTAGAGAGGTGGCTTGACGGAAGGAGGTGAGTTGAGGACTTGCCTTGGCTTGGAAGATTGTGCGGACATGAAGTAATTACTTGGGCATGGGAGTTTCTCTTTCTTTGGGAATCATGGTTGAGGGTGAAGCTTAACCATTCCAAGGCTTGGAGAGGTAGATGCAAAAACATGACTGGGTGATGAAGTAGTGGGGAAAAGGTAGTATGGACGTGTAGTTATTGGTACTCATGATAGGATGTGTTAGTACTAGGAATCACCCTCAGATTGCAGAGAGGATAATCCCAGTACCCATCAGATAATATGTAAATGTGAATGAGTGTTTAAATGGTCAAATGGATAAGACTGAAGATAATAATGTTCTAAATCTAGGCTAGCATGCACAAGCAATTGAGGTGTTGATCAACTTCAGTCAGTGAGTGGGAGTAAATGTGAATAGAAGGAAGACTTTGGTGAGGGAAATGTAGAGGTTTTCTATGGACATCAGGTCTTCAAGCAACCTAAGGAGGAAAAACTCAAACACAATATTTTCTTGAATTCAAAGTTTAAGGAACACCAAAGAACATCATAACAATACTATAATCAAACATTCATCATAATACAACTACAACAATCCCATGTGAATCATTCAATCATTAACACTTTAGTATAAGAGGCAATAAGATGGAGTAAGAGAAATTAACTTATATTAATAAAAAAGTCTCAATTCAAGTACATAACTAGAGCATCGATATTCTTAATCGAAATATTATAATAAGGGAGCCTAGCTCAACCATCTGAACCCACTAAAGCATTTGGAATGTCTATTTATAACAAAAAGGGAAGACCACAACTAGAAGTGTGAGTTGGCCTTCCTTAGGATTCTCTAAATCAGTTATTCAAACTAACAATTGTGCTAACAACTATGATACAAAAAAGGAAACATGTTGGCAACTAATCCAACAAACTTTTAACTGACATTTTCTTCATTGATGCGCATCCCTTTCCATGCCAAGTGTCCTGCAGAGGTTGAAAGTTGTCATCATGTTGCCACCTATTATATTATCCTTTCTCCACATAATTGGCCACCCTCCAGAGTGATAAAATAGAACCCCTTGATTCCAGGTACCGATTGGTAGCGTCATTCAGTAGTGTGCTGGGTAGCGAGTTTTTGTAGTGCCATTGCAAAATACTCTACACATTTCGTAGCGCAGATCCAAAATAGGTCTGTAGAATTGGTAGCGCCAAGCCTATGTATCTTTGTTTATAATTCGGTCTCTGTGTGTAATTCGGTAGCACCAAGCCTGTGTATCTCTGTGTGCAATTCAGTAGTGTCGAGCTTGTGTATCTCTGTGTGCAATTCGGTAGCGCCAATATTGAACTAGTTCTACTAAATTCATAGCATCTGTAATCAAAACAAATTTGGTAGCACCACTATAATATATCTCTGCGAGTTCGATAATGCCCTCATTAAGTTCATTCCTAGGAGATTTGGTAGCACTATAGGTAGTAGACTTGGCAGGACATTCTGAAATAGGTGATTCCGTAGCACCATATTGCTACAGAATGTCTATGCTCTTTCTGTATGAGGAGGGTAATCTTTTGAAAAACACAAAAACCTTGAGCTGATATGTTAGGAGCCTGTAAAAGCCTGTATAAGTGGCAAAAAATAATACATCCTCGATCACTTATTCTTGCAAAAAGATACCACTCTAAAAAATGGAGCTTATATTCCCCCAATCATTTCATCAACCTGGCACTCCTTGTGGAAGGAGGACTTCCTTCTGGCACAACATCATGCTTTCCTTGTGTAGTGACATGATTCTTAACTGCAGGTGTGCTTTTCTTCCCTATTGGTTTCTCTTTTTCAATGGCATCTTCAACCAACACATTCAAATTCTTCTGGGCCACTTCATCCTTGAAGTGCTGCAATTCTGCCTTGAGTTTTTTGTTCTGAGACTGAAAGTCTCTGTTTTTCCTATAAAGGTTCTTGAGCTATTTATGGAGAGGAAGAGCTCTTCTAGCTGCAAATCTTTCTAAATCAAGAGTGTTGTTGTAACTATCCATGAGCTCTTTCATCTTAATCCTTTCAGATAATCCCCTGGATTTCAAGCGAGCAACCTCCTTCCTGGCCTCCCTGAGATGTCTAATCAATCTTTCGAAGGTATGATTGCTAGGTGGAGTGTTGATGTTGATAATATCAATAGGATTCTTCATGGCTTCACCTTCATCTTTCTATTGCACAGGGGCTATATCTACCACCTCAACAGGCTTCTCAATGTCTTTGCCCTTATCTCTCTTTTTCTTCATAATAGAAACCTTTGGTAGGACTTGTGCTTCAACAACCTCCTTAAGAGTTGATGATCTTGTGAAAGGTTTCCTGACTTTTGTGCTAGCTGCTGAGGGAGATGAAGAGAAATGCAATATTCTTCCTTTCTTGGTTGTGGCTTTAGTAGACGAAGGGAATTCTTCCAATTCTGGTGTAGGAGGAGGTGAAGAGTCTCTCTGTGGAGAATGATATGTCTCCTTGTCTGCTTCTTCAACTTCCTTAACAACATCTTTGTCTTGAGTGATGGATTTACTCTTCCTTTTCTTGCTTGTTCCTATTGGAGCATCACTAGTAGGTGGCAAAGGAATTTTCATCTCTGACTGAGGAGTTGAAGCTGTGTCCAACTTCATGTGAGCAGAAACAATGAATTTCTCCCAAGGAATGTTCCTCTTCTTCAATTCTTCTAAAACAAACATTCTGATCAATCCAGAATGAAAAACACTAGTGTCCACAACCTTGGATTTGGGTTGGACTCTATTAGACATTTTCCCCATGCGCCTCAACAAGTAGAAAGGGATATTCATTTCATCTTTACCAGTAAAATGAAGCAGAAGTCTTATATGGTACTGGTATAACATATTAAATCTTCCCTCACATGTGAAGTATCTCTGAATGATCTTCAACATCTTGTCAAAACTTTCAACTAGATGACTTCTAGGCAACCCCTTGGACAAGTTTTCAGTCTGATAATATGGCTTAAGGAAGTCCTTGGAGAAGGTTGCATTCCAAGTCATGGATTTAAACCATCTCTCCCCTGTGTTAGGAATCGTTGTGGCTGCTACAATAGAGGCTTTAGACACCTCAAACACCAGATCCCCTACCTTAGTCTTAAGGCCATCAAAATGTGAGGCAAATTTCCTTGCCACTTCAAGATTTCCCCTCTGCATGTTTTGGAAAAATGAGAGGCAACCCACTCTTTGAAAAACTTCTCTAACCATTGGCTCTGCATCAAATAAGTGCAAGTCCGAGGGTCCAGTTCTGACCACAATGCCTCCCTTGTGAGATTTCTTCTTCTAAGGTGTCTCCATGGGTCAAGAAAAGGGATCAAAGGCTATGGTGTAGTGAAGGCTAGGATGGAAATTGGAAGCAGACTTCAATGGGATAATGATCCTGAACAATAATTGTTTTTTCCTAGGATTCTCCTCTAACTCAAATTGTTTTGATGGATTTTGGAAAGAAAGAGCTTCAATTTTCCCTCCCTTACTGTCTGTAGATCTCAAACTGAAGAATAATGAAGGAAAACTACTGCAATGGTCTTCAAAAACCTGGGTAAAAACACTCCAATCCGAATAGTAGAGGAAGCAGAGGAAATGCAACGAAGTTTCAACAACGATTTTTGGTAGCGCAGTGCACACATAATGAGTAAGAGTTTGCACGAGCACTCAATACTTAGAAGAAGAAGGAGATTGCGTGTTGAATGACTGAAAACCAGGTGTGGTGGCTGAAAATTTGTGAGAGGGAAAAAATGGATGGAGAGGGATGAAAGAGGGAGTGATTTTGCAAACACAGTTGCTACTGAAACTCTAGGAAACAACTATTACCATAATTTGCTATGGAGAGGAGGGAAACCATAGAATACCTGGAGGAGTAGCAAACTTGGAGCTCTGCAACTTGTTTAGGAGACCACCACGACCATCTCAGCAACCGATCTCGTAGCGCCACTGCCAACTGGTTTGAATTGGTAGTTTCAGCAGTGCTGAGTTTTGAAAACATTCAAAACTTGAAACCGTTAGAAATACTCATTAAAACCAAATCTTCGAAAGAATCTTTTAACGAACCATGGTGCTGAAAACTAGGTAGAACATGAGCTCAACATTATGATGATGAATCATGGCAAAGACTGAGGGACAAGGAGTGTGCTACAAAAACTCCTAGTGAGTTGGCAACACTCTTTTTCAAAAAGATGATTTGACCATTTTAATAAGACATAGGGACAACATGTCGATGAAAAAGGTATGAGTGAAAAAGGTGACATGTCAAGTCATGTAGGTCATGGGCTGAGTCAGGCTTGGTTTCAAGTCATGAGGTGAGTAAAAACATAAGCCAAGAAAATGAACCTAGGCCAAAAATCTATGTGAGGGTAAAAAATGAGCCAACACTCAAGCCTTCGTTTATTCAAGGTAACCTAAGTAAATCACACTTAAGAAAATAAATCAAAATTTAAAATCTAAATGCTTAAAAAACTTAAAACTAAGGGATAAAAGACCCAAGGCAACTTAGTGTGATAACATGATGTTTCATATCCAAAGACGCAAATGAAGATGGGGAGAATTCGGTTAAGGAAGCTAGACTTGTGGACTTGATCGCAGTTTGAGTCACAATGGAAGAGTTGGTCAGATATGTAGATGCATAATGATTTCAGTTGACGCTTCTTAGAATTAGATATGATGCAGACTGTGTGTGTTTAGCTAACTTATTCACGGGGTGGGAAGTGGATTCAAGTTATCACGAATGACTTTGTTTTGGGGTGACTTCATAGTGAAACAAGGTGAGGGGCGACCTTGCCTTGGTGTGAAGTTGTTGTGCGGATGGACTAAATTGCGGAAGGAATTGAGCAAGATTTGGACATGTTGTTCATTCTCAAGGAATGAACTTAATAGTTCAACACTTGGAGAGTTAGTGCACAAGAGATGTAATAATAGGTCTAAGTACATACAAGTTAGTAGGTTCGAAGTGCAACACTTAGACATTTTGGAGGATCTCCTTGACGAAGATTAGATGATAAAAGAAGTAGTGAGGCAAGGGTGGACACTTGCCTCAGTATTTGGATTTGGATGGAGTGACAGAGATGCAAACATAAAAGAATGAGTTCGAGCATGGAGATGTACATTTCAAGACCTGGACGTGATGATTGGACTAGCTACCCAACCAGTGCAATACTTGAGGCTAGCATTGTGCGAAGACATGAAAGAGTTGGTTGAAGAATGCATGCAACAACAAGTTCACATAATTTCAACACTTAGACATTTTTAAAGTTTTGTTTGAGGTTGAAGCAACAGTTGAGGCAACAACAACAACAACAACAACATAAAAAAAACAAAGAGTAATTGTTGCAACATGACAGTGGCAGCTTGGTCATTGTAGAAATATTTGGGGAAGAGTCATTTTTCCATTGTAGCAGATATTTTGGTCGCACACAACTTTGGGAAGAGGGAAGTGTGTATGATTACACAGGTTGCAGATGATTATGATGCGAGTCAGAAACTTGGGGTTTCCCCTTTGCAAGGAAACTTGATGTTTCCACTTTGGCAGAATTTGGGGTTTCCAATTGGCACGAAACTTGGGGTTTCTAGCAAACTTAGTTGAGATGGGGGCACGAGTTCAGGGGATACTTGGAGATCAAACATTTTGTGAATGTTTCAATGGATGAAAAATGAATTGAGGTGGGGTAGTCTGTAAGGTCTTCAGCTAGAAGGGCGTGGAGACCCTCACCTAAGCCCTCAAGGAGAAAAAAGTTGGGGTTGCTTCATAACCCAAGAGTATCACTAGTTGGGAAAGTGGGCGCCTTGGGCATGCAAATGTGCCAAGGGTCTTGCCCAAGCATGAGGTGAAGCATGGGGTAGAAGCAACCAAGAGAAGGGGTGCACCAAATAGGTTGGGACACACCGACATGAGGAGTGCACCAAGGTTGGGGCGCGACAGTCCCAAGGGATATGATGGTTGATGGGCGCATAGGTTCATTTGGGTGCACCGGGTCCGCAATGGGGTGTGATGATTCATTTGGGAGTGATGTTTCACAAAAGGGCACAACACACCCAAAGGACGTGAAAAATCATAATGGTGACCTTTGGAGTCCATATAAGAGAACAAGGGCGCACAACCAAGGAAGGAAGATTTGAACAACAAGGAGAGAAAGATCAACCCTGTGATTCTAAGGCAGACTTGATGAAGAGAGGCAAGCTCCCTCAAGGAGCCAATTCACTCCACATGGGAGGACTTGTTAAACCTTGAGGTGATTCTATGGACAGATTTGGGGCGACCTTCTTTGGGTTGAGTTTGGGGAAGTCTTGTCGCAGGTATGGGTGAGGCAACTATCAGAAAAAAATGTAGGTCTGTGTGAAGTCTTGTGACAGAGAAGCAACGACAATTCTGTGGTGGGAACATGTCTGGGATGCACCACAAAAGTTGCGAAAGTTTTTATGACAAACGAGTCTTGGTGTGATGAATCTGTGTATGAGTGTCTTGGTGAGGTAAGGTGAGTTGTGTGACTCTTCCCAATCTGTAAATTGAGTCGATAGTGCTCATATTGTAATTGTTTCTTAATAATAAGACTTAGCCAGGTGTTAGGCACGTCTTGTGTTGCCCACACTATATCTGTGTGTCTCTTATTTACTTCGCAAGTTTTCTCTTTATTTCATGGATGCATGCTTAAATGACTAATTGTTAAACTGTTAACCCATTGTCTAAGTATACAAATGAGTTGCACTAGATTAGGAGTGTGACTCACCCGTAGCCTAGAACGGAGTATGGGTATGCTCTAGGTGAAGAGGCATAGTATAGATGAAGTATCCTTGGTGTTTCCAAGTAGCCAAGTGAGAAACGTCTCGGTGTCACATGCCCTCAAGAGGTGCATGATCACAATATTCAGGCAAGCATCATGTGGGGACGTGACAATGACTACATCGTTAACATTATTTATTTATTTTTAGAAATGTAGAGCATGGATAGTCACCTCTAATGAGTGAATTTAGAGAAGTGGAATCTAATCATTGTATAGGGATTGGGATAAATGCCATACAAGGACATGAAGATTTGATTTTATTAAGAATGATCCAACAACTTTTGTGCTACAACAAACATATAATAAATGATCTATGGAAACTAGTGTCTTGCAACTAAAAGACTTTGATGAATTTGAAAGTCAATTTTTTGTTACATAATTTCAAGATAGAGGAAGCCAACATGACCATGGATTATTATGGGTGAAAAATGAACCATTCTATGGAACAAACCTAAATATCAAAATAGAGGAATTTGTGGATATATAACTATCATTCGATTTAAGAACACTTGCAAATGGTCTATATGTAGTACAATACCATCATCACATGAGAAGTTGTGAGAAAAAAAAAAGTGCTGTGTAGGTCCTTGTCCCACCAATGAGAGAAACAAAAATATTGGAACCCATGGAACTGAAAAATAAAAAAACACATGGCAATGTGAAGCAAATATTTGACACTTTATCTAGAAAATGCAATATATGATGACACATTTACATTTGACAACTTTCTTGATAGCCTGGGTTTCAAAGAAGCCAAATATATCCATGCACTCCAATTTAGTCTAAACCGATCAACAATCATACTAAAATGGAAACCAAAAGAAATATGGACTAGTATTTTTGTTTGACATATTCCCTGGATTTGGAATGCAAACCCAAATGAACAATTCATGCTTGACTCATATGCTACAGCAACGTATTGTAGTTCATACATGATAAGAATTGATAGAACAATGAAAAAAACTGTCAAATGTATATGTGAGGACCATGAAAGACATATGCCATTATTTCTACAACAATTTGTAGACTTGGGAAGGTTTTTTTAAACTTACAACAAATATTTGCACATTAAACTATTTACCTTGTGTCCCTTGCCGTCAAATACTAGCTCACGAAAATGTGTTTTTATTAACACTTCTCCTAAATACCAAAGAAAATTCATACTAAAGAATACTCAAGAGTTAGAGCATGACCGTGATTATTGAAAATATGCCCCCTGTCAATCAATCATTGACCATTATGTGTAGCGACCTATATTCATCGAGCACATATACTTGGAAGACTTTGCAATGATATGCATAACATGGAAAGAAAATAAAACATAGCGACAATCAATATGCCATTCAATATGTAAGATACAATGACCATAAAGACCCTAATTATTATTGTAGGAAATTCTTAATGTCGTATGTCCCCTATTTCATTGATGAAAGTGATTTTATGCATGGAGACTTGAGTTGGAAGGATGATTGCATAACATTATGATCCACCATCCAATAAAATGAACAAAATTTCATTTATAAATCCATTGGAACATGGGGCAATCTTGATGATGTAGAAATTGCATTTGAAACAAGAGATGAACATGTATTTCAGCTACATGAAATTGCATACCAATGAGTATTTGCTCACAATGTTGCACCAAATATAGGCAAGAATTATGGGTTCTTTGATATCACTTCCAATGTCAAAAAACAAAGGGCATAAACCTTCTAATAGAAAGACCTTACCAACTTGTAAAATAATTACATGTACTAGAAAATGCAAAATACTAAATGAATTGGGAGCTAAACAACAAACAAGTGAGGATTGTAAAATATATAATCAACAAAAAAAAGGACCCAAACAAATTGCTCTATTTATTTTTGATATGATGCATAGATAATGGAAAAACAATTAATAGAAAGGCAATTTTTGACACTTTGCTATGCTTCTATAGCAATGTGTTTGAATCAAACCTTTCACAAATAAAGTAATAACAAAATTGTACACAAGAAAAAAAAAAACATTTAATGAAGGCGAGGTTGCACTACATTTTGCATTCCACATGCCTTTCAACCAGTCACAATATCTTCCACTAAATAACTAAAAGTTAGATACAATTGCTAAAAAATTGCAAATAGATTCCTTTTCTTTTTGTTGATGAATCCTCTCTTGTAGGTGCGTCGTTCCTATACCAAATTAACAATCAATTGTGTATGATAAAACATACCCGTGTTCATAATTTGGTGATGCCAATATCATATTTTCAAGGGACATGTGTCAAGCATAACTTGCACAATATTCGTTGATTTTTGAAGACCTGGTAATAAACATAAGAGAAAGCAATACCACTTTTGTACTTGCATCATTATCTGGTTGAGTCAAAAAATTTCTTTCAACAAGTCACTTCTCAACTAATTTTGGAACACAAATATATTGAAAGCCAAACTAAGTGCCTTGTTGAAACAACTTTTTGACACCGTGACAGAATGATATAAGTATGAACACATTTGTAGTTAAAGGTGGGGTATGGCTTCTAGATTCTATTTCTGTTTCATAATCACTCTAGAAGTGCCCCATTGAAAGAAGTTTTTAGACTCAACTGGAGAACAAATACATGAATATTTTGGGAGACTCGTCCTTTAACACAATATTGTCTTTATGATTTTACTAAAATTCATTGAGATGAGATGAATGGACCAATGCTTTTCCTAAGAATTTTTTTCTTATATTATATGTATTCATCAATGCACATAATAAAATGACTAAAAATAACAATATAAGTGATGAAATGCACTTGATATTCGATTTTTGCAAGAAATAAAAAAATAGGACAAATACGATGAAGAGATATTTCACCAGTACTCAAGGTAATCATATTTCTTTCCCTAAACATTTTTTTATGCAATCCCCATCTCATAGTTATACATTTTACCCTTTATATACTCGTCTCACGCTTTCAAATAGTGTTTCTTGTAGTCACGAGTTTAATATGTCTAATGGTGATGATTCATGACTATAATAGCTTGAAAAAATTGATGAATCATCATTGTTGTTGGGTTACTATGGCCATGAATTGTCATCATTTCCAAGCTTGAACTGTTGACTTTCAAATCCCGACACCTAGGTAAATTGTTTACTAGTGATTTCCTTGTAAATAAAATTAGTAGCTCATAAAACAAACTACATTGTCTGGAATAATCAACTCAAATAAATAGCAGAATAAATACTGGAAACCAAATTACACAATACACAAATATATTCTTCCCATCAACTAAGGTTATCATTAAAATACCTTCAAAGATTACAAGGGCTCCCTTATTGGGAAAATGGCCCACTAATAAATACATTAAACTTTAGACATCACCTGCCATGGGGGTTTCACCTTGTTGACCAATATCTTATCAAGTTCATTAATAAAGGGGGTCTTTAAATTGTGAAAAATAAAGTCAATATATTGTAGGTATTGGGGGGGGGATGTGCGGTCTCAAGGGGTTTATAGGTATTGTGGGGTATGAAAAGGGGTATCTAGTAAAAATAAGTGTTTATTTTATTGGAAATATGTATTGGGAGGGGGGTTAAACAAAAGGATTTTGGGAGACATTTATCAATATCTAGTGAAATTAGGGGTATTCTTTAATATCCCACAAACGAAGGCACTATGTCATAGTTTCATTGAGTGAAGACCCTATGGCACCTGCAAAACAAAAAAATTCCTATGACACTATATGACCTTAAACTTTCACGCCTTTTGAGGTGTACATGAATTTCCTTAAGAAAACCCGCATATACATGCATGTCTCCACCAATAGCCACATACACGTGCACCCAGACTGTACGATAAAATCTGTACGATGCAACCCAGTTGCCTATTGGAAATCTTTGTGGCTTCTCCTATTCTTTCTTCTCCCTAACCTGTACTGATCTCTAGATGAAAATCCTTCTCACCTATATGATATCTCCTTGAGAAAAATTCCTTATCTGTTCTCTGTGTCAAGGAACCCCCCTCCTTTACCCTAGCCTCGCTTTTATAATATTGAGTTATGACCTAACCTTAATCTCCAAAGTGATTGATGATTGAGGTTAAATATCACCTCACTTGATATCAATGGCTAATATTTAGTTCACTAATCCTAATAAATTTATAATTTCATTAAATAAACTCAACTAATTAATAAAATCACTTTACTTCAATAATTCCTTTAATTAAATTAAATTACCAAGGTAGAAGGATTTAGATGACGTCCACACGTCTAGGCACTTAGACCTGGGTGGAAGTACCTGTTTGATGCTACAAACATTAGCACTCCCCCTTAGTAAGGAAGGTATTTTTCACCACTCCAAGTTTGTCCTTGAAGAACACAAACTTCCCTTTTACCAAGGGTTTGGTCAGAATGTCTGCAACCTACTCATTTTTGGAAACATATTGAAGCTTGACTGCTCCCTTCTGAGTCATGTCTTGAATGAAGTGATACATGATCTCAATATGCTTGGAACAATCATGGAATATTGGATTCTTAGAGAGTTTTATACAACTTTGATTATCACAGTATATTACCGTGGGCTCCAACAATCAACTCTCGATCAAATAAACTTATAAGCAATTTGTGAAGCCAAATGGCTTCACAACTAGCCATACTTGCTTTCGTATACTCTGCCTTTGTTGAACTAAGTGCTACAAAATTTTGTTTACTGGTGAACCATGTAATCACTGTTGATCCAAGACTAAAGAAACACCTTGAGGTGCTCTTCCTATCCACTACACTCCCTGCCCAATCTAAGTTTGAATATCTCTACAACCTCACTCCATCACCTCCAAGATACCTCAACCCATACTCCACCGTACCTTTCAAGTACCTTAGCACATGATTTAATGCTATCCATTAGACTTGCCTCAGCTCCACCATGAACTCACTCAAGGTGTTCGCAACAAAACATATATCTAGCCTAGTGTTGACCAAATACATCAAGGATCTTATCAAATTCCTGTATATGTTGGGCTCCACCAACTATGAATTTGAAGTGACAACCTTCTTAAGGTTAGTAACCATAGGTGTAGCCATCGGTCTATAGTCCTCCATCATAAATCTCCTCAAGATATCCATTGTGTACTTCCCTTGACCATGGAAGATCTCTCTCGATATATTCTATACCTCTAACCCCAAGAAATAATGCATCAAACCAATATCCTTCATCTCGAACTCTGTAGCCAAATATGCTTTGCCCCCTGCTATAAGCTCCTCTGCACCTGTGAGAAACAAACCATCCACGTACAACACCAAGATGAGTGGATCAATCCCAACAAGTATGAAGTACAAGTTAGGATCCACCTCACTCTTGGTAAACCCCATACTTCACAAGTATCCATCAATCTTGGAATACCATGCCTTGAGTGCATGTTTCAGTCCATACAATGATTTATTAAGCCTACACACATGATACTTGTTATCACATAATTTTGTCTGGAGTTGTATGTGTTCGTTGTTGAGAATACCTAAGTCTGTATCCTTTCTCTGTCTCTCTGCTTTTCGCAGGCCAGATCTTGAATTTTCCCCTTCAACTATTAAACTCATTTTTTGTTTGCTCCTTTTGTTCGAGTGCCCTGATTCCCCTTGATGTCTTACCCGAAGGAAGTCTTGGCCCTAAACCTATCTATTTTTCTCTAAGAAGGAACACTCATCTCCTTTGTTTCAGTCACTGTTCTCTTTGTTTTCCCCAACCCACAACAAGTCATCCAAGTCCTTGTTTACTCAAGGCGCAACCATGGATTCCAGATGCAAATTTCATGGCAGTCCATTTCAGGCTCGAAGCACAAGCAACAGACAGGTTGAATTTTGTCAGCGACGGAAGTTCCAGGAGCATTCCAAATTAACGACCCTCGGGTATTCGGGATTTCAAAGTTACACGAAATATAGCTCCACTAAAAGCCTCGAAGGCCCGAAGAAAGCAAGAGTTGTTGATCTTTAAGGGGAAAAGTGATAGCTGATCCAAAGATTCGGGTAAAAGCAGCTGAAGGTAGAGCACGTTTGATTTTTTATTTTCCCGGAGCCCGGAGACCCAAAGTGGATCTCGGTCGTCCAAATCCAGGAGCCACACGTCGTCAGATCCCCAACTCTGACGAATTTTCTTGGGGAAAATAAAGTTTGATTATTGAGAAGTCTGAACCTCGGAGACTCGAAGGGATCTCATCTGTCGATCTTAGGAGGGCCACGCATCATCGGATCTATGACTCCGGGTAAAAGTAGTTGAAGGCTAGGAGGTTTGACATTTGATTTTCCCAGAGTCTGGAGACTCGAAGTAATTCTCGGTCAAGAAGACACACGTGATTGGATCACCAGTTACGGGTAAAATCACATAGAGGAGCCAAAGGAATAGGAGCTAGCCCTCGAGCCCTGGAGAGCCAAATGCATGGAAACCGTTAGCACAGACAGGTGGCACCCTTATGATCTTGGCACGTGGCCGCTCCTTGAGCACTAACTCTCGTTCAACCTTTGAGGAAAGGAAGTTAATGAAAGTAGAGATGGTGGTTGAAACCTCGGATCACTCCATAAATGGAAGGCATGGAAGGCCCAGCCGTGGGGACTGAACCGTCAGCCCATGGTACCCCTGTGGGCAGATTTTCCTGCAAAACCCATGCTGATTTGAGCTCGCGTCTGACAGAGGGGTGCACATTCAGTTTGACAGAAGAACTCGCCGATGCAAAGCTTTGATTATAGTGACCGGGTCACACTCTTGGTAGTCAGGGACTGTTCTGAGTATAAATAAATAGTTTTAATATTTTGTTAAGTTCATCAAATGGTTGATAAGAGCTCCCTATTTTGTAATGTTTTGATGTCAGAATTGTTCTCTGGTTATGTATAAGATTTGAGACTTTCAGATTAATAGAAGTCAACCTCTTTTCATCTCTTTGTAAAAACTGTGCTAAAACACTCAAGCATGGAGGATCCAGTCGAGGGTTGTTATGTTGTTGTAATGTAGGTTTGATTGCAGCGGTATCGTGACCAGTTTCAGTCAGCTTCCTTGTGATCTTTTTCCCTCTTACACTGAATGGCTCAGGCATGGAGGATCCAGTCAAGTTGTTGTAGTTGCATGGTGATGTAGGTTTGATCATTGTGTTGTTGTGACTGTGTTGTTTAGACATATTTCAGTGTCTGAAACATGAGATTAAGAGTGATCTTGAGTCTAAATTTTTCTTCTCCAAGATGCTTGAAGGCCCGATTCCCATAGCAGTCTTGTCCACCTTTCTTACTAAGTCTTCCCTCTACTCACATTTAAACTCAATTCACTGACTGAAGTTAGTTGTGGCCCTCACTTCCCTGTACATTTCTTGTCCAGTTATGTGTTGAACATCATTCATATATTTAGTTTTTTCCATTGACCTCCACTCATATAAACCAAACATCCACCAAAAACTCTGATGGGTACTGGGCTCATCCTCTGTAATCTGAGGGTGACTATCAGTGTTAACTTTCATGGCGCCGTTGCCGGGGATGAATTGAAGACTTTTCCCTGGGATAAAACAACAAAGAAGCTCTGATTCTGAAGGTGCATCAGATATCAATACCATTGAAGATTGCATCTTTCATCTGGAAACTCCACTATTTCAGTTCTGATTCCTAAAGGCAGACACACGAGGTCCACTTCACCGCTTCCTCTAGAAATTCCTGAAGCTGACCCATAGGAAATTATTAGAAAGGGATAGACCACTAAAAAAGGTACCTCCATTGTTGTACTAAGTTTTTCTGATAATTTGCATAATCCCTCTTTACCAACTCCAATAACTGTTTCTGATTCTCCTATTATACAAACTGCTGGAGTTTCAAGAAATTTAAGTTTTGGGAGTTTTCCTGCCGATTTATTCCCTCCTATTCTTGGTTTGGAAGGAGAGAGCTTTCACACCCCTTTCTCCCCCAAATTTTTGAAGTGGAAGGAGAGATATTTGACCTTAGAAGACTTTCCTACTCCAGACTTTATCACTCCTCCTCCTATTAGAGTTGTTGCAGTTACAGAAGGGGAAACCTCTGTTACCTCTAGCCCCTCATCTTTATCTCCTAACAATCAACCTTTTCCCTTTTCTCCCAGAAGCACAGCCCCAGTCTCGCATGTACAAACTTCATCTCCTCGTAGTTCTCCTCTAGTTCACGTCCAAATGGCAGGGGCTAATCCTCCTAGGAACAAGATGGCTGAGATATTGGATGCTAGATACACCCCTCTGGTTTTACCTCAACCTATGAATGCTCTCCCAGCCATAGACTACCTTAAGTACATGCCCCAGTTCACAGGGGAGGGAGACGTGACTGCAGAAGAGCACCTTGCATCCTTTTATAGATTTGTAGAGATTCAGGCCATCGAAAATGAAGATGTGTGGATGAGAGTTTTTGTGCAGAGCCTTGATGGTGATGCTAGAGATTGGTTCAAGGACTTGCCTCCTAGATATTTTGATGGGATTGCTACTCTGGATGATTCATTCTTGAGACATTGGGGGAATACAAAAGATCTCCTTTATTATGTTATATAATTTGGGGCACTTAAGAGAGAAGAGGGGGAAGTTGTTTCATACTTCTTGAAGATATTAAATAAGATGTATAAAAAGATTCCCATTAAAGTTAAGCCTACATAAACCTCTGCCAAGATAAATTATGCTAGTGCTTTTGGCCCTTAGTTCTGCCTCCTATTGAGAGAAAGAAGAGCCACCTCGTTGGCTCATATGGAAGATGCAACCCTTGAAGTAGAATCCAATATTTTGGCAGCCGACAAGCTTAGGAGTAAGGTTCATAGAGACAGAAGAAAGGGTAGGTCTGAATCTTCGATTTCTGGTTCCTCTATTGCCCCCCCCTCAAATGGATGAAGTGACCAAGCTACTAAAATCACTTTCTGCTAAAATGGAAAGGTGGGAATTGGAGGGAACACAGAGCTATAGGAATACCCAAAATGATGATAATAGGGGTAGTTTCAAAAGACCAAACAATTCTCCTTAGATCATTCAAAGAAACCAAAGAAATAGGGACAAAGATGATCATAGAATTCAAGCTCCTCTCCAAAATAACCTTGTTACTGATGAAGAAGGAGAGGAAGAAGATCTTGATCCTAAAATCCATTGTCTTGGAGACACCTCCTCATTTAACCCAAGCTTCATATGAGGAGTCTCTCATGGATAGTCTACTAAATAAGCCAAGTAAAGGAGAAAGGACCGGAATAAATCCAAACAGATATAACCTTAGTTCCAAGAAGAAAGAAGGAAAGCCTGACATTCCTTATCAATCTATTAGAACCGAAAAACTGGCTAAAAATGTGGCAGATGGCGTTAAAGGAAAGGAGGAAAACCCACCAGTGGTCAAAAGCCCAATCCCAGAAGTGAAGGAGATTCTGAAGTCTCCCTCCTCTTTCAGCTTTGAGCATGCGATTCAAAATATTAGGATCCTTGTACCTCTTTCAGAGTTGGTCACACACGAGGGATTCAAAAGGTGCCTCTCCAAAACATTGCAGCCCGAACCTTCATCTCATTCCACAGACTCAGTCAATCTCCAAGATGAAAAGTTGACTGTCATACTAGGACCTTTGGTAGATGATAGAGATGATTCCTCACGTCCTTTTTATACATCATTGAATATTCATGACAAAATATTGCACAACTGCTTGATGGATTCAGGGGTGTCTCACAATCTCATGCCTAAAATTGTCATGGATGAACTCAGGTTGGAGGTTACAAAAACCTACCACGACCTATATTCATTCGATTCCAGGAAGGTGAAATTACTCGGGGTGATTAAAGAGCTGGTTGTCTCCTTGTTCCAACTGCCAATGAAGAGTGTGGTCATGGACATAGTGGTAGTTGATGTCCCCCCCTAAGTTCGAGATTCTCTTGTCCAGATCATGGATCAAAATACTTCGAGGAACTTTGTAGAAGGATATGTCATATGCCACCATTCCTGTGTTCGGAGGGGAACATAGAAGGATTTATAGAGAAGCACAACTTTCCTACATTATCAGTGATGAAGCCAATCCCATCAACCACCCCATTTTCTCAGTTGATACTGATTTAGGAACCAATATTTTTCAACTCTCTGATGTTCCTCAGCCTCCTATTGAAATTAGAAAGAAGCCTATTACCTTTTGCAAAGAGCCTCCCCCCAAGACCTCTCTGTGGAAAAAGTTTTTCTATGGAGCCTCTTCTAAGGAAAGTGTTGGTGTTGGAGTACTTTTTATTTCCCCTACCCAAGAGACTATAGCTCTGTTCTGCAAGTTGGAATTTGAAACAACAAACAACGTGGCAGAATATGAGGCTCTTGTCTTAGGTTTTAGGACTGCCAAGGATATGAAAGTTGAGGAGCTATCAATGTTTGGAGACGCTGAGCTGATCATTCATCAAATAAAAAATCTATATCAAGCTAAGCACCCAAGGTTGCGGGCCTATAGAAATGAGGTGTGGGATATGATTGACAGTTTCTTCTTGGATTTTAATATTTCATTTCTTCCAAGGGAGGAGAACTCTATGGCAGATTCCTTGGCGGTCTCAACAAGCAATTTTAAGGTCCCTTTGCCCCCCAAACTCAAGTATTAGGTGGAGATAAAATAGATACCCTCCATTCTTGACAATGTCAGACATTGGAAGGTCTTTGAGGATGATATTGAGATTAAGAAGTTCCTTGAGATTGTGGATGAATTTTCTGATATGCATATTGATTAGGATTAGGAGTCTGAAGAAATCCCACATGTTGATGTTTTTATAAATAAGATTGCTAACCATCATATTGTTCAGTTGCCTAGCAACCATATTCCAAAGGGGCTTGTCCCTTTAGAGAGATTGTTTGACATAAATGATGTTGTTGTAAAGGTTAATGATCAACTGAAGAGGCTGGTGTGACTGAATGCAATCTAGGAACTGAGGAGGATCCCAAATGGGTCAAATTGTCTAGCACCTTGTCAAAAGAACAAAGGGATGAGTATGTCAGACTCTTGAAGGAGTTCGCTGATGTTCTTGCTTGGACATACGAGGATTTGAGAACATATGACATCAACATCATTGAACGCAAAATCCCTTTGAAAGAGGGTGCCAAACTTTTCAAGCAGAAGCTCAGACAAATAAATCCCATGCTGTTGTCGATTATGGAAAAGGAGGTCAAGAAGCTGTTGGATGCACAGATCATCATCCCTTTTAGATTTTCAGAGTGGGTAGCTAATTTGGTGCCCGTGAGTAAGAATAATGGGGAAATTAGGTTGTGTGTCGATTTAAAAAATTTGAACAGGAGCTCCAAGAAAGATAACTACCCCTTTCCGAAAATGGAGCACCTCTTGCAGAGAGTGACCGGTTCGTTCAGGATGTTTATGGTCGATGGTTTCTCTGGGTACATTCAGATCTCTATCTTTCCTGCATATAGAGAGAAGACAACTTTCAAAACTCCTTGGGGCACATTCATGTATGCTAAAATTCCCTTTGGGTTGATGAATGTAGGAGCAACCTTCCAGTGAGCCATGGACATCGCCTTCATTGGGGAAAATGACAAATTTGTAGTCATTTATCTGGATGACATTACAGTTTTCTCAAGGTCTGATAAACAGAATTGTTATCATATGAGGAAAGTCTTCTTGAAGTGTCAAAGGTTTGGCCTCTCACTCAATCCTAAGAAATCTTTATTTGCCATGCAAGAGGGAAAATTGTTAGGGCATATTGTGTTAGCTAAGGGATGAAAATTGATCCAAACTTAATAGAGGCCATCTGGTCCTTGTCTTTTCCCAGAACTAGGAAAGAGGTTCAATCTTTCTTGGGTAAAATCAATTTTCTGAGGAGATTCATTTCTAATTTTGTTGAGTTGGTTAATTACATTACAACCATGCTCAGAAAGGGGAATGAAGTGAAATGGACTACTGAGTCCATAAATTATTTCAACCAAATCAAGAGGGTGTTGAATGAAGCACCTGTGCTCATCAACCCAGACTATTCCAAGGAATTTTTGATATTTTCCTTCGCTTCATCAGATACATTAGATGTTGTTTTTCTACAAAGAAATTCAGATGGGATGGAACAACCTATTTCCTTTTTTAGTAGAGCACTGAAAGATGCGGAAACGAGATATGATATCATGGAAAAGAAGGCTTATGCTTTGGTGAAATCCCTCAAGGCTTTCAGAATCTATATTCTTCACTCGAAAATTATTGCATATGTCCCCTCGGCTTCAGTAAAGGAGATATTGATCCAACCCGATATAGATGGGAAAAGAAGCAAGTGGATCGCCAAGATTCTAGAGTTTGACCTGGAAATCAAACCCACCAGATTGGTGAAAGGCCAAGGTTTGGCCAGGTTACTGGTTGAATCAAATTGCAAGGCATTGGGGGTTAATTTCATGAATATAGACTCAGAAAATCAGCAAGCTGAGATTGTTGGTGAAGACTCTCATGTCAGCCCCAACTTAGCAGGATGCCCCTAGTATAAAGACATCATATACCTTCTACAAAAGTTGAGTCCCCCTGATGGTTTGGGTAAAAACAAGGTGAGATATTTGAAACTCAAAGCAATCAAGTATTGTATCATCGATCAGATTTTGTACTGGAAGGATCCTCTAGGAGTCCTGTTGAGGTGTCTAGACCCACAAGAAGCCCAAAGAGCTATGTCTGATTTTAATGATAGCTCATGTGGGGGGCATAATTTTTGGAGGACCACAGCATATAAGATCCTCAGAGCTGGGTATTTCTGGCCTGACCTTTTTACTGATGTTTGTGCAAAGATTAGAGCTTGTACTAAGTGTCAAAATTTTGCTGGAACGTAGCAAGTCAAATCTTTTCCTTGGAAACCTATAGCAGTTTCTGGACCTTTTCAGCAGTGGGGTCTTGACTTCATTGGATAAATCCACCCAGCCTTGAGTGTCCAACACAGGTGGATTTTGACTGCCACTGATTATTTTACCAAATGTATAGAAGCCATCCCTACAAGGAGTGCCTCCCACAAGGTGATCATAAATTTCCTTGAAGACATCATATCCAGATTTGGTTGTCCAAGCAGGATTGTCACAGACAATGTTACCTCTTTCAGAGCTAAGCCATGAATTAATTTTTGTGAGTAGTATGGGATCACACTAGTCCATCTTACTCCCTACTACCCTCAGAGAAATGGTTTAGCAGAGTCTTCTAACAAGAGCCTCATAAATATCATCAAAAGACTGTTAGAATACAACAAGAAAGCCTGGGATTCAAAGTTGAAGTTTGCATTGTGGGCTGACAGAGTTACCACAAAAAGATCACTGGGAATTTCTCCTTTCCAGCTAGTGTATGGCATTGAGGCAATATTTCCTGCTCAGCTTTCTTTTCCTGTGGCGAATTTCCTCCAGGACTACCAAGGAGAACCTTATGACATGGTCAGGAGGATACTGCAACTGGTAGAAGTGCAATAGACCAGGGAGCAACTGCTTGATAAAGCATAAGACCATCAACAAAAAATAAAATGAGCTTTTGACAAGACCACAAGCAAGGAAAATTTCTAGCTGGGGGATCTGGTGCTCAAATGGGATGCACCCAAGAAAGACAAGGGAAAACATGGTAAATTTGAAGCCTTGTGGATTGGCCCCTTCAAGATTTCTGAGGTTTTTCCGAACAACACTTATGAATTGCAGAACTTGGAGGATTCTGAGGTTTTGGGTGGCCCTATCAATGGGCATTTTCTCAAGAAAGTTTTTGTTTAGGCCGTGACCGACATCCCACCATTGTAAATACCACTCCCTTTTTGTTTTTATTTTTTACTTTTTATTTTAATAAGAGACTCCATAACCCAATAGCTAAGGCACTAGAGCTGCGCGTTCTTGGCAGCTTGCAGGGAGCATGCCATCCCTTGTGGAGCCAAATGTTATCACATAATGTTGTTTGGAGTCGTATGTGTTCGTTGTTGAGAATACCTAAGTTTGTATCCTTTCCCTACCTCTCTCCTTTTCACAAGCCATATATTGAATTTTCCCCTTCGACTGTTAAATTCATTTTTTGTTTGCTCCTTTTGTTAGAGTGCCCTGATTCCCCTTGATGTCTTACCCAAAGGAAGTCTTGGTCCTAAACCTATCTATTTTTCTCTAAGGATGAACACTCATCTCCTTTGTTTCAGTCACTATTCTTTCTGTTTTTCCTAGCCCACAACAAGTCGTCCAAGTCCTTGTTCACTCAGGCCACAACCATGGATGCTAGGCACAACTTTCATGGCATTCTATTTTGGGCTCGAAGCACAAGCAGTAAACATGTTGAATTTTGTCAGTGGCAGAGATTCCAAGAGCATTCCAGATTAACGACCCCTGGGTATTCAGGATTTCAAAGTTACACGAAATATAGCTCCATTAAAAGCCTCGAAGGCTCGAAGTAAGCAAGAATCGTCGATCTTTCAGAGGATAGGTGGCAGCTGATCCAAAGCTCCAGTAAAAGCATCTAAAGGCAGAGGAGGTTTGATTTTTGATTTTCCCGGAGCCCGGAGACCCAAAGTGGATCTCGACCGTCCAAATCTAGGATCCACACATCGTCAGATCCCCAACTCCGGTGAATTTGCTTGGGGTAAATAAATTTTGATTATTGAGAAGTTTGAATGCCGGATACCTGGAGGGATCTCAGCCATTGATCTTAGGAGGTCCACGAGTCATAAGATCTATGACTCTGGGTAAAAAAATATGAAGGCAGAGGAGGTTTCAGATTTGATTTTCCCGGAGTCCGGAGACCTGAAGTAATTCTCGGTTGTTCGATTCAAGAAGACACACGTCATTAGATTGCCAGTTTTGGGTAAACGAATATAGAGGAGCCAAAGGAATAGGAGCTATCCCCCAAGCCCTGGAGAGCCAAATGGGTGGCAACCGTCAACACAGACAGGTGGCACCCTTATGATCTTGCCACGTGGCTGCTCCATGAGCATTAACTCTCTTTCAATATTTGAGGAAAGGTAGTTAATGAAAGTAGAGATGGTGGTTGAAACCTTGACTCACTCCATAAATGGAAGGCATGGAAGGCCTGACTGTGGGGACTGAACCGTCAGCCCGTGGTACCCTTGTGGGCAGATTTTCCTGCAAAACCCACGCTAATCTGAGCTCGCGTCTGACAGAGGGGTGCACATTCAGTTTGACAGAAGAACTCACTAACACAAATCTTTGATTTTAGTGACTAGGTCACACTCTTGGTAGTCGGGGACTGTTCCGAGTATAAATAGATAGTTTTAATATTTTGTTAAGGTCATCAACTAGTTGAGCAGAGCTCCCTATTTTTTAATGTTTTGATGCTAGAACTGTTCTCTGGTTATGTATAATCTTTGAGACTTTCAGATTAATAGAATTCAACCTCTTTTCATCTCTTTGTAAAAACTGTGCTAAAACACTCGGGCATGGAGGATCTAGTCAAGGGTTGCTATGATATTGTAATGTAGGTTTGATTGCAGTGGTATCATGACCAGTTTTAGTCAGCTTCCTTGTGATCTTTTTCCCTCTTACACTGAATGGCTCGGGTATGGAGGATCCAATCGAGTTGTTGTAGCTGCATTGTGATGTAGGTTTGATCATTGTGTTGTTGTGATTGTGTTGTTTGGACATATTTTAGTGTCTGAAACATGAGCTTACGAGTGATCTTGTGTCTGAGTTTTTGTTCTCCAAACTTCTTGAAAGCCTGATGCCAATAACAATATTGTTCACCTTTCTTACTAAGTCTTCCCTCTGCTCACATTTAAACTCAATTCACTGACTGAAGTTATTTGTGGCCCTCACTTCCCTATACATTTCTTTTCCAGTTATGTGTTGAACATCATTCATATATTGAGTTTTTTCCATTGACCTCCACTCATATAAACCAAACATCTACCAAAAACTCTAATGGGTATTGGGCTCATCCTCCTACAATTTGAGGGTGACTATCAGTGCTAACAAGACTCCTTCCCATGTACCTCAAATCCCCTAGGTTGATCTATATATACTTATTCCTCAATGATCCCATTAAGTAAAGTTATCTTTTCATCCATTTTATGAATCCTCCACCCCATAATTGAAGCAATATAAATAACAACTCAAATAGAATCATACCTGGAGACTAGAGAAAATGTCTCATCATAGTCTAGTCCCTCTCTCTGAGAGAATCCTCGTTCCACAAACCTTGACTTGAACTTCTCAATGCTTACATTTGTAGCATGATTGATCTTGTAGAGCCACCTAGAACTCACAACTGACTTCCCCTCCAGTCTTGACAATGCGTCCCAAACATCATTCCTCATGATAGAGGTGTACTCCACCATGGAATCCTGCCAAACCCGCTGATCTACCACTTCCTCCAAACTAGAAGGCTCAACATCAATGATGCTACTCTAATTTCCATATAGTTAGGAAACTTCATTGGAGGCATGATCTCCCTAATTGCACTCCTAGGAGCCTCACCTTCATCCCTCAATGTCTGTCATAACCACCTGGGTCTCCTGATAGAAACGGAAGAGGATAACTCCTCATCCCCACCTCAAGTATGAATTTATGAACTAGAAGTTGTTGAGTGTTTCTCATCCTTCGAAGCCTCTTCCTCCTCATCCTTTTCCACTGCTGGTGATTCCTAATATTTCCTAGATGCCAAGTTCTCCTTGAACTTAACATCTTTGCTAACAATTGTTTTCCATTGTGTTGATATGAAAGTCCGATAATCCTTTGAGGTTTCGTTGTACACCAAAAATATACCCTTCTATCACAAAGGCTCCAAATTCGTCCTCTTCTCCATAGGCACATGGATGTATACTGGACAACCACATGTCTTCAAATGTCCTATCTTTGGATTCACTCCTGAGAATGCCTCCTTTGAAGTCTTTTCCCCCAATATCATGTGACGACTCTTGTTCTTCATATACACTATCGTGTTACATGCCTCTTCGCAAACAAACATAGGTATATCTTGGTCATGTATCATAACCTTGGAAGAACCAATGATGAAGCAATTTTTTCTATTCACAACCCCATTCCAATGAGGGTTGTATGAGACTGTCAACTCCCTCTTGATCCTTTCCTCCATGCAAAAATCCTTGAAGTCATTGGAGGTGTACTTTCCCCAATTATCAGACCTCAAGACCTTTATCCTCCTCCCGGTTTGGTTCTCCACGTGAGCCTTGAACTCTTGGAACTGACTAAATACCTCATCCTTGGTCTTCATAAAGAAGATCCATGTTTTTCTAGAAAAGTAAAAAATGAACATTACATAGTGTAACACTCCATGTATTGATGCTATTGACATAGCCCCACTCACATATGAATGTATAATATCCAATATCCCCTTGGATCTAGTCTCGCTGCCTAGAAAATCATCCTTGACATTCTTTCCAAGTGCACACCCTCTGCACACACCTTGCTCATCATTGAAATCTAGAAGACTGGTGACAATCACCCTTAGAATTGCCAGTGCCCTATAGTGTAGGTGTCCCAACCTCATCTATCATAACTCACATAGGTTATCATTTTCATGTACCAAATCTTGAACAAGCTTTCTTGTCAACCTATATAAGTTACCCTCTCTAACCCCAATGACCACTGTTGTTTTCGGGCTAGCTCCCTCTGGACCTATGAGCACCTTCCCTATTTGAAAAGTAATGAAAAAACCCCTATTCTCCACAACTGATATTGAGAGAAATTTTTTCCTAAGTCCTTGTACATAAAACACATCATGGACATCAAACGAACCACCTAAATCAAGTTGGAACAAAATAGTTCCCTCACCCTTCACTACATACTTGGCATCATCACCAAGTTCCACATGGATTCCTGAGTCTTTCTCCATTAGAATGTTGAATAGATCTTGTGCTTCTGTCATATGAAGGGATGAACCACTGTCCAAATACCATGCACTCACGGTAGTTCTGCTGGTGGAAATGCAAGAAACTAGTGAGAAATCCCTCTCGAACTTCACAACATAATCATCCAACTAAGTTTTTGCAGATGTTGCTACCTGTTGTAGTTTTCTTCTTTTCTTCTTCTTTGGATATTGAGATACATATTGTCCATTCTTATGGAATGTGAAGAACTTGATATTACTCAAGTCCTTCTTCTTCCCTGACTATGAAGTACCTCCATCACTGTTACCCTTCTTGTTGAGAAACTTTCCTTTTCCCTTCCTTGTTTTACATACAAGGGCCAGGTTCTTATCACTAAATCCTTTCTTGTTGAATTTAGACACCTCCCAAGTCTCTTCCTGGATACAATCGTCCCATAATATTCACCAATATGGAATATTTCCCCGAGAACAGACTCCCTTGAAAAATGGTTCCCAAGACTTTGAGAAACCATTCGATGCCACATTTACAAGTTATGCATCATTCACTTTCTCTCCAATAAATGCAAGTTGATTGCGTACGTGAGTGATTCTCATGAAGTAGCTAGTAACATTGTCAGATCTAGACATCTGCACTGATCTAAGTTTATTTATTAAGATCATCTTCATGTTTAAGTTATCTCTCTGAAATAAACTTACCAGGGCATAAAAAATTTATTTGGTCATCTTCTTCTCAGATAAGTGAGGAAACAAATGATCCTTTACTGCATCCAAGATTACCCATTGGGCCTTAATATCCTTCTTCGTTTGATCTACCAAATCTATTGAATATGTTGATGGAGGAACTACTTTTTCAACAATATACCAAAGATCAAATTCCTTCAAAACCAAAGTAACTCTTGATTTCCAAGATAGGAATTTGTATGCTCCATCCAATCTGTCTTCAAATATCAAACTCGTCGCTACCATCCCTAAGATTTGATAATATGTTGAGGAAATAACCTACTTTTGAAAACCGCCCTTATACAATCATGTACGTGCATGTTACTACTTCAACTGGTGTATGTACACTCTTTTTTCTATCGAAACCTACGTATGTACGTTCCTGTTACTACTGCAACTGGTGTATGTACACTCTTTTTTCTATCGAAACCTGCGTATGTGCGTGCCTTGTGCTATTTCAACCCACATACATATCTGTACGACTGTAAAAACAAGATCTACCTCTATACAACTATGTCAATGAAATTTGTCCTTCGATTTCTGACTGTTGTTTTATAGATCTGCTGAGATCTCCTTGCAGATTGATGGATCTGATGCAAACTGTTATGGATCTGAAATATAGCTCCCTCTCAGAGTGAAATCTCTCATACCATGTTGATTTTCTAATCCCAACACCTAGGTAAATTGTTTACTAGTGATTTCCTTGTTGTAAATCAAATTAGTAGCTCACAAAATAAAATACACTGATAACTCAAATCAATAGCAAAAGAAATATTGGAAACCAAATATTCTACACAATACACAAAGATATTCTACCCATCCACTAATATTATCATTCAAATAAATTCAAATCTTACGAGGAATCCCTTAATGGGAAAATGGCCCACTGAGAAATACATAAAAATTTAGATAGGACATGCAAACCCTAGCAACTCCTGTGCCAGTGTACGACCCCAAAATTTCATGTTTTTCTAGGTGTACATGACTTTGCTTAAGAAAACTTGTGTATACATGCATGTCTCCATTGAACCAACTTACGCGTGCACCCAGACTGTATGATAAAATCCATATGACGCGACCATGTCTCCCGAAGCTCCTTGCGACTGCCCCTTTTCTCTATTCTCCCTGACCTTTACTGATCATTAGATGAAAATTCTTCTCCACCTATCCGAGATCTCCTTGAACAAAAGTCCTTCTCTTCTCTCTGTGTCAAGTAACCCTCGTCATTTACCCTAGCCTTTCTTTTATAATCTTGAGTTATGACCTAACCCTAATCTACAGAGCGATTGTTTATAATCTTGAGTTATGACCTCACTTGAGATCAATGGCTAAGATTTCATTCACTAATGCTAATAGATTTAGTATTTTATTATATAAAATCAACTAATTAAAAAAAACAATTTACTTTAATAATTCCTTTAATTAAAGTGAATTACCAAGGTAGAAGGATTTGGACGACTTCCACACATCTAGACACTTATACCTATGCCGAAGTACCGGTCCGATGCTACAAACATCAACATGAACTCTAGATCATAGACAACACTCCTATGCATCATTGACATTAATTTCCATAGGGTAGAATTGAAGAACTATGAGACAAGGATTGCATGGTAAAATTCTCCCCTTGACATCAATATATCAACATCGAATCATCGATTTCCCTACCTTAACATCGATATATCAACATCTTAACCTCATTTTGATTGTCTCATTGTTGAAACTTCCACACTTGCAAAAAATCGTTAAAACAATGTTAAATTTGAGATTCACTTTCCATTAATATGAATTGGCAACTTTCCCACACGGGTGTAGACGGATTGGCAAGTGCCGTGTAAATGGAAGGAAATTTGTAAATGAAGTCTCATGTTTGATTCTCACCCGGACTTACTCGTGCGCCATTCTTGCGGGCTGGGTGGTTGCACCTGGGGTTATAGTGGTAGCCACCTGGGGATTGACCCCGTGTCACGCGAGTACGAGAACCGCGAGTTGCCGATTCCCCCAGTAAAAGAAAAAAAGAAAAAAAATGAATTGGCAACTTCCAAATCCTTGGTTTAATGAGCTTCTAGACATCATTAAGTTGATTTTTTTGGGAGATATGAATATCACACACTTGTTAACATAATGACATGCAAAAATATCGATATACTGGCATTCTTTATTGAGGAAGTCAATATAATGACATTTACAAAACAACATCTAAGTTTAAGTGAATTAAAATAGGATAATTTTCTTGGAAGGCACGATTCTAACATGCAAATGTAAAGACAATTTCATATAAACACCATTTTTTGACCCCAAATCTAGCAATGTTTGTTTTATTTAATTTTGATTTAGTTTAGTTTATTTATATTTAATGTATTATCAATTTATTATATATAATAGTAATAATAATAATAATATGGCTATAAAGCCACGAAAAAAGAGCTAAAGACTAGGTTGGTTTTAGAGGTTATCATTCAACTGTGGACCACCTTTTCACACTTAGGATCATTGCAGAAGAGTGTCACAACAATAAAACCAATATCCTTTGTTGTTTCGTTGACTTTAGGATAGATTTTGACCATGTTCCTAGGACCAACCTTTGGAATAACTTAGAAGAGATAAAAGTTCCCTCCGGGATGAGAGTTGTTGCAGTAAGGTTGTATGAGAATGTTATTGCCAAATTTAGGAGCACTGAGGATTGGTCAGAATAAATTAACTGCAATATAGAAGTCAAGCAAGGTTTTCCCCTATCCCCTACTCTTTTTAGAATATACATTGACAAGTTGAAAACTTGTCTAGAAGCTGCATGATGTGTTGGACCAACTCTTGCTAGTATAGTCATCATCCTTCTAATTTATGTCGATAATATTGTTCTTATGGCAAGGAATCCATATGAACTTATTAATAAGATTATCATACTCAAGTAATTCTTCTTTAGTATAGGAATGGTTGTGAACATTGACAAAATGAAGGTTATGATAAATAAATCCAAGAATATCACCTATGATACTTTCATATATGACAACAATACCTTGGAGGAAGTGCCTTTGTACAAGTATCTTGGAATTTCTATTCATCACAAGCTCGATTGGAGCAATAACATTGAGAAATGGATAAATGGAGGGTGAAACATTATTATGGGATTGAAAATAATTGTAAATTAGTAGGCCTTTGGCTATGGGATAAGAAAAATATTCTCTTTAATACTCTTGTCACTCATGTTATCTTGTATGGATGTGAAGTTTGGGGATGAAGTATCTCTTGAGAATCCTAGAGAAATATAGAACATATCCAAAATAATTGTATAACTTATAAGATCAAAATTGAAGGCAATACACCCTATCTGATCCTCCTAATAGAAGTGAGTCGTTCCCCCATTGAGAGCTCAGCTATGATTAGGTACTTAATGTACAAGAACAAGATAAACAAATGGATGACAATAGGCTCCCCCAAATTGCTTCAAACTCTATCCAAAATCACCAATGACTCAAGCGGGGATGGCATAATGATGCCAAGTCTTGGCTAAATCATTGGGGAATAAAAGAAGATGTTATTTTGCAGAATACCGATGATATTAAAAAAAAATTTCAAGCTAAATTTAAGGAGAATATATGGTGTGATACATAATTAGAGGATAAAATAAAATAAAGATATTATAATGAGGTGGTTAAACCTAATTGTGAATACCAAAAGTGTCTCTCGGTTTTGACTAGCGTTAAAAAGAGAATCAATATTACTAAAATAAAAACTAATTCTCATGAGATACATAATGAGACTGGGCATTGGACAATCCCCAAAAAACCATGGCATGAAAGAATATATCACCTTTGTGACACCAAGAGGTTTGAATATGAAAATCAATTTCTCCTGTAGTGCCCTGCATATACTAAAATTCTATCTCAATTTCAAAATATTTGTCTATTGCACATATGTTGTCATTGATGTCAAAGTGATCATGGACATGGTCATTTATATCACAATAACAAACAATAATGAAAACATAAGTGCGCACAATAACAAACTGTATGGAACAAAGTATGACGCACATATGGAGGAAGTCATGAAAGGATGAAAACACCATTACACAGAAGGATCGAAGGACGAAATGATCAATGGTGAAGAAGAAGATCATGGATGACCTACATCGCAGTTTAGAAGTGAAGTACGATGAATAAAAATGCAACTGAGTAGATTGTGACATATTTCCCTATCCTCAATTGCGAAGTGGAGCGATAGATGTTGGTACCGCAGGGCGATGACGGATATGCAATGACTGTAGAGTGCCATGATCTAGTGAGATGGACGGCGCAATGGAGTGTGAAGAAACAAAGTTGGTTGCTTTTCAATGGTGCATAAGAAAATATGTAGGGTTCCCTGAGCTAGTGCGACAAACGATGCAATTGACTGTGATGAAACAAAGTCGATCGCTTGTCAATGGCGTAGAAGAAAATTTTCATAGTGCCTTGAGCTAGTGCGACGAACGACGCAGTGGGCTGCGACGAAACAAGTGGAATTTCATCATTCAAGTAAGCGAGTCACCAGGGCACGCTCATAGTCTAGTGGGGCGACTGGGCGAGCACACTATAGGGAAAGTGCAACAAGTTGAAGACCTGTGACATGATTTTTTCACTCTTACTCTATCTAAGCATTGGGCGCTTTGTAAACCATAATGTAAATGGATGTGTCAATTTTGATGAGATGCGAGATTTGGTCCATTTGATTTATTCAAAAAATGTCCAACAGTAACTAAACAAGAAATATTCTTAATTTAGACAAAATTATGTCTACATATAATGAACCAGACTTTGAAGTGGTCAAGATATGTCCACAATATAACTGTTACACATCCACATACTTAATTTAGACAAATGTTTGTGCACATATAACTAACTGGACTTTGATCTAGTCAAAAAATGTCCACAATACAACTTTTATGCATTCACATAAAATTAGTCGAACTCAGGAAAATATATTATAAATAGGGATGTGCACTGATCAAGTAGGTGTTGATGCACATAGAAGAAAAAACTTCTGTAACTTTGAGATGATTTAATTGTGTAAGAATTTTTTTGAATATAGGGAGGCAGGGTGGCGTGGGGGAGAGGACTGGTGTCCTCACTTTACAGGTTGGTGCCTAAGAGGATTGGTGTCCTCATCATTTGTAATAGATTGGTGCCTGAGAGGATTGGTGTCCTCATCATTTGTAATGGGTTGGTTTTTTAGAGGATTGGTGTCCTAATTATTTGCAATAGGTGGGTTCATGTCAAGATAAAATATTATAAAGTGTAATTTATTGCTTGCAGAAGAACATAAAGAAATATGTTCTATGGTTTTCTCCTTCATTGGGTTTCCACATAAAATTTCTGGTGTACTATGTTTTCTATGTTGTTTTGATTTCTGCATGCATTGAGGATTAAGTAAGCACTTCAAAATAACATTAAATCTTTAAGGAAAATAAAATATAAGAAGATTGATACAATACTGATTCACCCCCCTCTTAGTATTGTTGTAAATGTCAACCATTGGTATCAACGTAAGGTTTCTTTAGTAACATCCTGATAGCTGGAAGGAAGATCACACAAAAAGTATGAAAATTCAAGAATCCTCTTCTTCTTCAACCATACCTCCTCTATTCAATGGAACAAATTTTTCTTTTTGGAAAATTAGAATGAAGACCTATTTGATGTCTCTTGGTATGGAAGTATGGCAAATTGTGGCAGATGGTTATAAAATCCCAACAACTCTTCCAATTGATGAATTTGGTAAGAAAATTACTACAATAATGCAAGAGCTATGAATGTTATCTAAGGTGGGATTGCAAAAACATAATTTGTTAAAGTAATGCAGTTGGAATCCACAAAGGAAATATGGCACAAACTGGTAAACAATTATGAAGGAGACAAGAAAGTAAAGTTGGCCAAACTTCAGGCTCACCTAATGCAATTTGAAAGCCTAAGGATGGGTGAATATGAAAATATTGTAGGTTTATTTCTCATATTAGATGAGACTGTGAGCACTATGAATGGGCTGGGTGAGAATATTGAAGAGGCTATTGTGGTTCAAAAGGTAGTGAGATCTCTTCACTCAAGACTTGATGCGAAGGTTTCTTCTATAGAAGAAATGCATGAATTAGATAAACTGACTATGGATAGGCTCCATAGAATACTGACTACTTATGAGATGAGGACTATGAAAGAATAACCGGATCTAAATGATGTAGTCTTCAAGGCATCAACATCTCAAAATCATGATTCCTCTAAAAACTTCTCAAATGAAGAAGAAGATAACTTTGTAATGAAACTGAAAAGGGGATCCAGAAAGTATAAAGGTATTCTACCATTCAAATTCTTTCATTGTGGTAAGGTTGGTCATTTTGCATCCAAATGTCCTTTCAAAGAAAACAACACCAATGAAAGAGGAAGAAAAGGAAAGGATAAACCTAGGGAGTTTAAAAATAAAATTTATTTTAAAAGGAACAACTTTTATTCAAGGGAGGATAACAACATCTCCTCAGACACTGAATAAGAAGAATATGATCTAGATACAACTCAAGATGAAAAACATCTCATGGATTTAGAGCAACGAAGACCTAATCAAGAAAAAACAGACATTGAAAAGTGTGAATTTGTAGTTAACATGGAAGGAGAACTCATTCGTGTTATGGAGGAAATTTCCCTACTCAATAAAAATAATAGACTAAGAAAATAACAATTACACATTTATAAATAAAAATACAATGACATTAGCGAAGAAAACAAAAACAAAGAAAAACATGGATTGGCTCTATATCCCAAAAATCAAGAAAACCAATGGTATATTGACAATGGTTGCTCCAAGAACATGATAGACAAGAGTAAGTTGAATTCCTAACTGAAGAAAAAAATGGTAATGTTATGTTTGGAAACAATGCTCCAACTACAATTAGAGGAAAATGAACTATTGTACTAGATGAAGATAAGAATGGAAAGACCAAAGAACATAATGTGTTGTATGTAGATGGTATAAAACATAACTTGTTGAGTTTAAGTCAAATGTGTGACCAAGGACACAATGTTCTCTTTCATTCAAAAGGTTGTAAAGTAATGGATGCGAATACAGGGAAGACTGTTGTAAAGGAAGTTACAACTTTAGGGAATGTGTATGTCCTAGAAGAAAGCAAAGAAAAATGTTTCATTGGTAAAACTGATGAGAGATGGCTTTGGCACAAAAGACTAGGTCATCTTAGTTTTAATCAACTTGTTAAGCTAGGAAGAAAATATGTTGTATGAGATATGCCTAAAATTTCTAAACCTAAGAATATTGTTTGCAAGTCATCTTAGTTTGGAAAATAGTCAAGAGTTAAATTCAAGGCAAGATAACACTTCACCACTCGACCTCTTGAGCTGATCCATACAAATATTTGTGTCCCTACTAGTACAAAATCACCACGAGGTGAAAAATATATCATATTCTTGATTGATGGCTATACCAGGATGACTTGGGTTGGATTGTTGAAGCATAAATTTGAGGCTTTTGAAAATTTTAAAATATTCAAAGCACAGATAGAAAAATGAAATGGACTTAAAAATCAAGTGCCTAAGGTCAAAAGAGGAGGAGAATTCACATCTGATGAATTCAACAATTATTGTGAAAAACATGGGATCAAGAGACAATTTTCTATTACAAGAACCCCTCAGCATAATGGAGTTGTATAAAGGATGAACATAATAGTTCAAGAAATGGCGAGGGAGAGGTTGTTCAAACTGCTGTCAACATTCTCAATAAAGCTTACATAATATTAAACAATAATAAACCTGTTATGAGCCATGGCATGACAGATCAACATAAATAAAGCATTTCAAGATATTTAGAAGAAAATTCTACATTAAAAGAAATTAAGACAACTTGGGTAAGTTTGATTCTAGAGTTGATGAACGTATCCTATTAGGATACTCCTCTCGAAGCAAAGGGTACAAGTCCTACAACAAAAGACTCCACAAGAGTTGAGAGTATAGATGTGAAAGTAAATGAAGGACCACTTCATCCAGTAAGACACCAACACCATGATGATTCATATGATGAACCAATCAACAACGAACCACAAGATGACGGAATATGAGATATTACCACCAAATTGTCGGTGCTAGGAGATAATAGTTACACTCTTGAAGCAACTCAATCCCTCCAAATCTCATTTTTGTTTTTAAATTTTAACTAGTAGGAGGAGGGAGAATAAGCCTCTAACTTAGTGATGTTGGGACGAGAGACATTTAGGTAGACAACATCCAATCACTTAAAGATCTAATTCCTTGGGTTAGTTGGAGTCTCTAGTAACATTTGTCATTATTTATATACACTAAGATATTAGAGATATGCCCATAAGTTTTTATTTTGATTTCTATTTTGTTGAAAGAGACTAATTCAAGTCCCGTTCAAAGGGAAGAGTTTTTTCCTCTTTTGATATGTGACATTTTCTATATAGAGGAATAAATATTTGACTATGGTTTTGTTTCTCTAAGTGTTCTACAAGATTCCAAGAGCTCTTTTGGGTAGGTCCCACTCAAGGGGAGGTCACAAGAAAACTTATTTTATTATTTACATTGTTTATTTCTATTTGTAAGTTTATTTATATTCCCATATAACAAATTATTTGCCCTCTACCAAGTTTTTTATTATTATCACTTTTACTTACAATAATACCTTCGATTTAATGCATTTTTATGATTTCTCTCATTCTCTTAAATTGAAAATGATAGTCATGCTTTGGAATGTGGACCTTGTGAATTTATATAAACATGATGGCTAATATTATGATTGCTTCATTATTATGAGATATGTACAACAATTATTGATTCCAAGGAATATTCTCATTCTATGAACCTTCATTTCACTAGAAAATGATCCTACTCTTATCTAAATTCTAGAAAATTGTAAGAAGCGATGGGGGATAAAACCTTTACCTTAAGCTATGTGAAGTAAAGTATAATGAGCTATGCATATTTGATCATTCATCTTACTACAACATAATTTGTATTTTTGAATAGATTAGACTTCTATAGTTTTTCATATACATTGCACAACACCTCATAAGATTGTGCGATCCTTGGTTAACAATTTAAAGTGAGATATGGAGTTTAGAATATATTATTGTTCATTTGTATCCCAACGATTTTTCGCACCATTGTTGGGGAGGTTTCTAAAAATTGCATTAGGATATTCTGAAAAAAAAAAATATTTTAAAACATTAGCACATATATTAGATTCATAAATAGGTCACATGAATCAACGTGAGAAAATGTTGGACGCTTTCTACCCAAAACTCATATTTATGGTGCAAATCAAGTAGGAACTAGTGACCAAGAAAAATAACAAGAATACTTTTTAAGGACACCTACTTATAAAGAAAATATAGCAGACATCCAACACATTATTGAAGACTTTGTTTAACGATTTGAGGAAGGAGAGAAATTTGTTGTATGGATTTTATAAATCCTTTTCACTATGAGATAACAATTGAAGATAGAAGCAGAGTTACAACAGAGTTATAGTGAGTTGCAACAGAGTTTTAGTAGAGTTATAGTGAGTTGCAGCAGAGTTACAAAAAGTGTTGCAGCAGAGCTATAGCAAGTTGCAACAGAGTAATAGTGAGTAACAACAAGTGGAGTAACAACACAAAATTTGAAGGAGAAAGTACAGCAAGTTCTGGGATGTACTTTTTTCACGCACGCGCCATAGCTCTGCAACTCTGCTTCTAGGGTTGCTGTAGCCATGGAGGAGCAGGGCTCGCCTAGGGCTTCCTCTCCTCCCCATCCTCCTCCACCACTCCCAAATGATGCCTCTTTCAGTTCGTTGATTAAATCTTTGCCCAAGAAGAAGAAGGCGGAATGCTCGAAATTTGTCAAAAGAGTGGAAGAAATGCTGGATGTATCTCTCCCACTAGATATTCCTATATAGGTAGCCTTATCAATGTCTGAACACGTGATTTTGGGGCAGTTCACTGGCCTGTGGCCGTCCCCTAAAGCCACTGAAACCTGGGTGATAAAAAATTGGAAGCCATTGATCAAACATAATGTCACCTCTCACTTCCTGGGCAGATGTTATTTCCTCTTTGAATTCACCTCCAAAGAGGATAAGAAGCTAATCTTCAGGAATGGCCCATACTTTATGGGACCCCAAGGACTGTATCTAAATAAGTGGACTCCAGACTTCAACCCAGAAGAGGACGTTCCTTCGACAGTTCTAGTTTGGGTCAGACTGCCTAACCGCCCAATACATTGTTGGAATTGGGACTCATTGAAACATATAGGAGATGCACTGGGCAAGTTCATTGACAGGGCAAACATTAAAGACCAATATGACTATGCCCAAATCTGTGTGGAGGTGGACCTTGAAGTAGGACTTCCGGAAGCTATCAAAATTAATGTCGGAAGCTGGTCTCATATTCAGAAACTGGACTATGAACAACTCTCGTTCAAGTGTCAGGGGTGCCATGAATACAGTCACTTCGCCAGAAATTGTCCAAAAAAAAATGAGGAAGATAAGGGCAAAGAGGAAGGATGGAAATAGGTCAAGAGATCCAAAACTAACCCCAAGATCTCAAATACGACAGGAAAAGAAAAGAGTAAAGGATATCAGTCCAAAGGCAATAGCACATCCCAGAAAATCATCCACCCAAAATATTCAGGAAATATGTTTGAAAACCTTGACTTGGTTTCACAAGATCTCCTTGAAAGGGATCCGCCTCAGAAAGAGCAGACGGAGAAAACAAGAACGGAAGACAATGAGCCAATTGAGGATGCAATGATAAAGGACTCAAGGCATGGGGAAAGAGAACCTGAAAGTTCCAAAGACAAACACACAACCAACGATGTGGAAAGCCAAGGCTTAGAAGAATCTGAGGAGGAAGGAGAGATAAGAGATTCTCTCACCATGCTCCAGATATCAGCAAGAGGAAGGCCATCATCCAGGGACAAGAGAGAAAAATAAACATATAAAGACAAAGTGCAGGGAAGTCAACCAACTTTAGAAATTTATTTGGCTAAAACCCCTAAGCTGGAAAGAAACCAAGGACATGGCTCCAAGGGGGGGGCCCACTCTCATAAAAATAAATAATGAAAGTGATCTCCTGGAATTGCAGAGGTTTGGGAAGTAAGATGAAAGAAGAAGTCATGAAGACCCTAATCATGACAAAAAACCCAGACATAATGCTTGTCTAGGAGACAAAATTGGAGGAAAATCTCTTCCATCAAAACAAAAAAAGTTACTGGAGCAAAGGTGGGACAAAGGTTGTCTCAGCTAGAGGGGCATATGAAGGTCTAAGCACTCTTTGGAACGGATCCAAATTCAATATGGTAGCTGAGAAAAAAAATGTTCACTGGTTGTTCACAAAATTTCAGCATATAGACTCAAAGGAGGTTTTCAGTCTTTTCAATGTATATGTTCCGGTAAATGCAGGGGAAAAGAAATCTTGTTTGGACTCTCTGAGATCCTTAGTGGACGAGGAAGTCCTGGAAAATATTATAATTGCAGGGGACCGAAACATCTCCCTCGGCCAAAGCGAAAAGCGAGGGGGCAACATTGTAAGAGATTTGACTCGAGAGTGGGTGGCGGACCTCATCCACGATTGGGATCTCTTTGATATCAAGCCTTGCCGAGGTAAGTACACCTGGTCAAATAAATGGGTGGGTCCTGGGAATATCACTGCCATATTAGATAGATTTCTCCTTCAAAGTTCCTATCTCCTTCTTGGTCTTGACACGAAAATGAATATTCTATCTAACAACATTTCAGATCATAAGCCTATAAAGATGACTCTCTCAGCCCAAAGGAATTTAGGTCCTATCCCCTTTCGATTTAGTCCTCTTTGGATAAACCAAAAGGACTTTTTAAAGAAGGTCGAAGAAATATGGAAGACGTCGATCATGGTGTATCCATTCTTCGTTTGGGAGGATAAGCTGAGTCAAGTCAGCTTTGAAAAGCTGGGCTAAAATCATTCCTAGTCCCATGGAGGAAAGAAAGAAAACCCAAGCATCTCTTGAGTCTCATCAAGACTACATGGAAGAGGCTGAAATTTCGAGCGATACTCTAAAAAGAGAGGAAGAGCTACAACAAAATTTTCAAAATGCCTGCAGACAGGAGGAGGAATACTGGAGGCAAAAATTCAGAAGTCTTTGGTTGAAATATGGAGACAGAAACACTTCTTTCTTCCACAAGCAAGCCCAAGCTAGAAGAGGTTACAAATCCATTTCAGAGATAAAGGATGTCACACATGCTTACGGGGACTTTTCAAGCATTAAAAAGGCTGCCTACACTCACTTTAAAAAGCTTTTTAATGAAGCAGAGGTGCAAGGATGCAGTGATAACCTCCTAAATGAAATACCTATTAAAATCACAGCTAGAATGAATCAGAAGCTCGAGACTAAGGTCACTAGGAAAGAAATAAAGGCTGCCCTATTTGCCATGAGTCCTGATAAAGCACCAGGCCCTGATGGGTTTACAACAAATTTCAAACAAACCTGTTGGTAGATTGTGAAAAAAGATCTACACAAAATGGTTTTAAAATCCTAAGACTGTAAAAAAGTTGGGGGCAGCACGAACTCTACCTTCTGCAAGATACCAGATATATAAAATATGCAGAACAGTAATGAAATACTAGAAATGACAGAATAACAGTAAAATATCCAGCATAATCTTCACAATACACAGAAATGATATACGAAATAGCAACAGAAATAGCACTTTGAATCAGATAGCAATGTTCACAGGCCTCTTCGAGGGGGCAACCT
>ML786475.1:197965-225587 GCA_009831015.1 Picea engelmannii | reverse complement strand
TATACTAAAAAGAAGCATCTAGAGGAAGATCCTTCTAGAAGCGGAAGCTTCTATTAGGTCTTCTTACATCCCCCTTATTCTATTTTATTGAAAGGTCTTATTAATATTGACCTTTATTACATCCAAATACATTGATCTACCTACGTGCGGGTTAGGACCTTAATACCTTCCTAGCCCTCATTCAGAAAAAAAAGGGTGCAAACTCCTTCAATAGGTTTCACCCGATTTCCCTTTGCAACATTGGATACAAGATCATCTCAAAGGTGATCGCCAGTAGACTGAAAGGGATTCTTTCAGACCTCATTCTGGAGAACCAAGGGGGTTTTGTTCAAGGAAGGAAAATCATGGATAATATAATCCTATTTCAAGAGGCACTTCACTAAAGTATGAAGAGAAAAGAAAAAGGTATGATATCCAAGCTTGACTTCGCAAATGCTTTCGACAGGGTTAGGCACTCTTTTCTGTTCAAAGTTTTGTACAAGTTTTTGGGACTAGCTTCATAAATTGGATCAAAGCATGCATTTCCGAGCCTTGGATTGCTCCGCTGGTGAATGGGAGAGCTGTAGATTTCTTCAAAGCATCACGAGGGCTCAGGCAAGGATGCCCACTCTCACCCATGCTCTATGTCCTCCAAGCCTCTGCCCTAAACTTTATCTTGGAAAAAAGAAGAATTGACCGGGATATTCTAGGCCTTCAAATTGCGAGAGGAGTAAAAGAAATTAACCATTCTTTATTCGCAGATGATTCCCTTCTCCTTGGGGCAACTCCTATCCACACTACCTCTCAATTTAAATTAGTGGTGGATGAGTTCTGCGAGGCCTCGAGCAGTAAATTCAATGCTGATAAGTGCCATTTGTATGGCTGGAATGTGTCTCAAAATGACATTAATGCTATAGCCAGATGCTGGGGCTTTGCTGATTCCATGCACTAGACTTCCTTTAAGTATCTTGGACTACCGATTCTTCAGAAGAAACCTTCAGGAAAGGATTGGATCCCCCTTATAGAAAAATTTAAAAATAAATTGCGGGCCTGGGGCTTCTCTTGGTTGAATCTTGCAGGGAAGATGGTGCTCATTAAAATAAGTTTTGAACAACCTCCCAATCTATCAAGCTTCCCTTATGCTTTCTCCTTTGGCAATTTTCAGAAAAATGGAAGGCATAGTAAGAAGCTTTTTCTAGAAAGGTGGAAAATATAATAGAAATAGATTGCCCCTTGTCAATTGGGATAAAGTTACCAAGCCATTTGTAGAGGGAGGCCTGAATTTCAAAGATATGAGAATTCAAAATTTAGCGTTAGGTGCCAAAATTCTTTGGAGGCAGGTTGCCCCTAAGGTTGGTTGGGCTCAGCGTGCCCTCTGGAAGAAATACTTCTCGGGCCCAAGAAAAAGTAGTCTAGACAGACCTGGCGAAGCCGCTAATGGATCGCAAATTCATAAACTCTGTATGCAAGCCCAAACTCTCATATAAGACAATATTTTCCGGGTCTCGGGGAATGGTAAATCCAATGATCTGTGGGAGGATCATATAATGAATGAGGCGCCCCTAGCGGATGTCCGTGAGCTTCACGACTTACATATTTGGATGAAGAATGCATGACTAGTCTCTCCATGGGATATCTCCATTTGGAACGATAAAGTCTGGCTGGACTGGATGAAGCCAGATTTGCCGAGTAATCTCGAAAATGCTTGGTTGAACCTACGTGCCAGGCTCAAAGGGAAGGCTCCAATACATGAGAAGAAGCATGACCAGAGAGGCTGGGGGACGTATACTGGCTCTTACTTTGTGGCACTTGGTTATAAAATGTTGCGAGCAATTCCCTATGCTCCCCCATGCCCAACGCTATGGAAAGGCCTCTGGAAACATAAGTGCATTCCCAAAATTGATTTATTCAACTGGCTGCTCTGCCATAATTGGGTTCTTACAGTAGACAATATTGTGAGAAAAGGCTTCCACAGCCCCTCCAGATGCTACCTGTGTTTGGAGAATGAAGAAAACACCCAATATATTATGTTGAATTGCAAATTAGCTGTAGAAGTCTGGGGTGAATTTTTGAACCATTGCCATGTGCACACAATGCTCCCATCCTCCATTTTTGATTTACATGCAAACTAGACGCACCATTACCCTGGACAGATTCCAAATAACAATTGGTTCAAGGCCGCTTGGCTGGTCCTACCAAAGTTGATCTGCTGTCAAATTTGGATGGAACGAAACAATAGGATCTTCCAAAAAAAAAAGCATATTGCAAATATTGTCAAGACCAAGATTTTAACCACCCTCAAAGATTTCCTGAAGGAGCATATAAGGACCATCATCGATAAAAATCTTTCCCCTCATGAGGTGGAGTGGGAGAAATCACTGGGACTGAATTTCTCCAACGCAGAAATCCAGCCGAAAAAGGGAAAAGACTGGCAAATTAGAATGCCAGAAAATAGCTTCAGCAATTGGAAAAAGGAAATTGACTGTTACTCTTTTTTTTTCGATGGGGCAGCAAAAGGAAATCCAGGGAATGCAGGTGCAAGTGGAGTCATCAAGAATATAGAGGGACAAATTGAGCACAGGTATGCGTTGGGATTAGGCCAAGACACCAATACCCAAGCAAAGGCGATGACTTTGATGCAAGGTCTCAAGATCTTACAAAAGGCACGCATCAAGGAAGCAATTATCATCGACGACTCCCAAACACTCATAAAAATGCTAGTGGAAAACTCAAATCCGAAGGACCTCAAGCTATCTAGATTGATGGTGAGAATTAAAAAGATTGCCAGCCTCTTCCAAAATATCAGCTTCTTCCATGTTCTGAGGAACAACAACAAAGAGGCGAACGCGGAAGCAAATAGAGATGCTCTTCTTCATGTGGGCACTCTATTATGGAACAATAAGGAAAATTGGGACCCAATTCCTTAGCTGTGCTTTCATGTTTTTCTGCTTTTTACTTCAACAGTTTGTATGTGTTTTTAAGTTAGGGGATATCTTGTCGCTAAAGGTAATTTTTGAGCCCAAGAAATGACGTTATGTCAAATCTAGAGACGGGGGATCCTGGTTTTTTGGGAGCATTGGGAATTGGCCCAACAAATCTGGAAGACTGTAAATGGGCATTTATGCCGAGAATTTTAATATCAAAACATAACCGTTCCTGTTAAAAAAAAAACAATGGAAGATAGAGAAGAATCACCACCCATGAATATCATGGTAGCATAGCGTGAAGATCAACCTGATGTTTTTTAATTTCCATTTCAAAAAAATGAAGAGGAAATAAGAATGAATAACATAAATCCTTCTATTCTTCGCTATTTCCATGCTTTGACTACTAAAGACCCAGGTACATTTCTCTTTGAATTTGAAGTTCTATGTATAACTTACAATTAGATAACATATGTCCAAAAGTTGAGGATCTTTCCATCCACACCAAAGGAATTAACATTAAGGTGGTTCACGAGTTTGGATGGAAACAATATCAATAATTGGGATCAAATAAAAAAAACTTTCAGCGAAAACTACAGAGATTACTACAAATCCCAAAAAACCAAGGATAATATATTTTGAATGGTACAAGGATAAAATTGGAATCATTAATGGATTATGAAGAGAGGTATTAGATCAGCTACATGAAGGATAACACCTAAACAATGGATCTAGAATCCCTCAAATTAGTACGTCTAGGAGGCGTGAGAGAGGACTTGATGGAAAACCTAAACCTCCTTGAAAATGGTGATATATTTCATCTATCATATGAGAAGATAAAGAAAGTTTTCAAGAACTACTCTAAGGATGCAAGCAAAAAGAATAGATATTGTAGAAGTGTTGTTGCACATTCCTTAATGGAAGCAACAAAAAATCTCACAAAATATGAAATTTGGACCTTACTAGAGGACATGAATACTAATATACTACATTCACTGGCTATCCAATTAGACAATATGTAGATCAAAAGAAAATAGGAGACTGAAAAGGCTCTAGCTGGTTTTTGCTCTAAATGTACAAGAAAACATACCAAGAACGAGTATCCATTAAAATTAATATAATTTTGTGGAAACTGTAAGGAAAATCATCAAACAACCATTGTCCATCCCTACCTAGCTTAAAATCTATGCACCAAGGAGCAGAGGAGAATATGGAGAAATTATGATTCATCAATCAAAGAAGGAAAGGACCACCAAGAAAATTCCAATAATGTATGTCTTATTCACATCCTGAACATTTCAATTCTCCTTATAATAGTCAAATGTATACTCCTCATATAGCCTAATACCCCCCTAGTTAGTCAAATTAGCAAGTGAAAAATCAAATACCACAACAATGTAGTCTCCTCCTCAACCTCAACCTTTTCCATTTCATATTTCATAGTAATCTCAAGGGCAATGGCCCGACTCTCCATGGTCTTGGATACCTCAAGGCCAACAACAAGCAACCTTGTTTCCACATCCTACATAAAACACTACATAGCATGCTCCTAAATAGCCATAAAGGCCTACTCAACCAACACCAAAACCCAACAACAGATAGGTCCAAGTAATCTATAATAACAAGATGACAAACTATCCAATGTAATCGGTAAATTTGTTGTAAATTTAAATGAGTTAAATCTTTGATCAGGAAAAATGGTGGTATCCCCTTTGTCTCCTCTCATCACTAAACCAATAAAGATAGACCTCCTAAAGAACAAGAAATTCAAGAGAAAAACTAGTAGTTCTCTCAGTAGAAAACCTCACCTTATCCATAGAGATTAAAACAAAAGAAAACAAACACTCAATCTAAAAATCAACTTCTAAGAGAATTGAAAATCTTGTGTAAAAATACATCTTCTACAAGCTAAATATAGTTAACAACTTGACGACAACCCTCCAAAATTCTCATTTTTTAGAGATCACATTTAGTGGTTACTTTTACCCCTGTTTCAAAAAGTGGTGATACTGGTAGCACCCATTTTTTAACTTTTAGTGTGTGTGTGTGTGTAAAAGAAACTGTACATTTCATTTTTTATCATTTTTTTTAATATATTTCTATTTTTTTATATTTAATAATAATAATAATAATAATTTTCCTTTTCATTTTTTTCCTTAAAAAAACACTAGTCTTTTTTTTTTTTAAATTTAGAATGTTTATTTTTATTTTTATATTTTAAAATTTTTGTTTAACTAAAAAATGATGTTTTTTCCATTATTTGGGGGTTTCCCCCCCTTTCTTGTTTTTTCCTCTTTTTAATATAATTTATTTTTCCTTTTTTATGATTTTGTTTGCAACGGTACTAGGATTTCGGGCCATGGTTTCTAAAATGTTGCAATTTTAAAGTAAAAAAAATGAGAGTGCTACTGATAGTGCCTATTTTTTATTCAGGTGTTGGTCTTAAGATTTTGGTTCCAAAGGCACGAATTCTCAAGGCCACGATTTCAAAAAACTTGTGATTTTATCCCGAGAAAAAAAGGCAAGTGCTATTGGGAGCACTGCTTTTCGATTCGGGGGTTGATTTTAAGATTTTGGTTGCAATGGTACCAGTTGTCAAGTCTAGAGGTTTCAAAGAAGTTGTAGTTTTAACCTCAAAAATAAAATAAAAATGGTGCTATTGTTAGCGCCACTTTTTTATTTGGGGGATGATTTTAAGGTTTCTGTCGACAACATTATGAATTTTTTAAGATTGTGGTTTCAAAAGGTGGTAATTTTAATCCCCCCGAAAAAGAGGTGCTACCACCACTTTTTGAAACAAAGGTTTATTTTGGTGTTTTTGACCCAAAAATATGGGTTATTAGGGCCACAGTTCTCATTTTGAAGTCATAGTTCTCGTCAAGCCGATAAATGTGTTGTTACCAAAGATATCCCCATTTACAAAAAAATCATCAAGGAACTATGAATAAAGAGGCCTAGAAGAAAAAAAAAAAAGGAGATCCCCCTACTACCAATGTTGTAGGGAAACTTGTTGACCTCATGTTGGGAAAAATATTTCCCCCCAAATACTTTGATCCAAGAAACCTTGTTGTAAATGTCTATGTCAATAAGTTCTTGATCCATGACACCTTGAGATATTTAGGGGAAACAATCAACATAATGATCAAGGACATTATTCTTAGGTTAAAATTGAGAGAATTATTGAGACACACACCCATTGTCCTTTAGTTTGCAATGTGTCTATGGTTAGATTAGAGGGAATGTTAACAAATGTCATAGTTTCAATAGATTCATGGGAATATCCAATAGACTTTATAGTTCCATATACCAAAGAAAAACTCAATGGATATCCCATCATACTTGGTAAACCATGGTTAGCTATAACAGATGCATACATTGGGTGTAAAATAGGGGATACATGATCCATATTTATGAGAATAATGAAAGGAATAACAAACTGCATACAATAACATAGAGATATGGAGAACAACAACAGATATCTAGTGAACAATAACTTTTATTGAATAAATAAAATAGGCTGAAATTGTAAAACTACAAAACTGGAAACAACTTGCTCAAATGGTGGTAGCTATCTCTGAGAAGAGATGTGGCTTTCTACGCACATCCGTATGAGAAAAATGATTACAATGAGGCTCCAGAGGAATTTTTAACATTACTCATGAATTCCAAAACCCTAGACATCCAAAAACCTAACCCTAGGAGGTGAAACGCCAAAAGTTATGTGGGCCCTATGGGTAAGTTGGTACCTCAACTTCCCGGGGTTGTAACTTTTGCATACAACCTCTGTTTTAGGCTCGTGATAGCCCATTGGAAAGATATTTTTGAGAAATACACATTATACCACCAAACTCTAACTTTGTCTACAATTTGACCGTGGCAAGCCAAAAAACATTGTTTAGGGGCCCAAAACGGCCCTGGAAGTACATAAAGATGTGCTGACATGAAAACTTCAAAAATAATCCAGTTGGATTAGATGGGTGGCCACCAGTCTCCACCTGGAAGATGTGTAGGGATTCAGACATCCCTAATAGTGTATAACCCACAATTACAAATAAGTACATAAGAACACGATGAACTAAAAATTGTCAAGAGGAGCTAGTTGGAATAGGTGGGTGGCCACCAATATCCACCTGGATCAATCCTCCCCCCTCAGGAAGCAATGGTCTCCATTGTGTTGAGTGCCCACATCAGGTGAGGAAACATATACTAAATTTGGCCCCAGGTGAGCCACTTTCCTTGGTGTAGGAGTTGCCTTGCCTTGAAAACCCGATAAAGCTGGATCCTCTGATGGAGAGTTCCCTTGACCTGTGTGTCCACTATCTGATCAGTGGATGCATGTTCCATGCAATTAGGTTTGAGATCTGTTGGTTTCAAATGTTCTACGATCTCTGAGGTATCCAATAATGGTGGAAAATATGGTCGAAGGAGGTCCACATTGAACACTAGGTGCAAGCCAAGGAAGGGTGGAGTGTTGAGCTCAAAAGAATTGCTATCCACAACCTTGGTGATAGTGTAAAGCCCATAGGGAAGTGGGTGGAGCTTCCAATGGGGTCCTGTAAGGAGATATTTCTGCAAATGTAACAATACCTTGTATCCCACCCGAAACAGGTGCAATACCCGATGTTGATCATGGCATTGCTTGTACTTAGCATTGGATTTCTGCAAAATATCATGGACCTGTTGGCAGATGTGTTGAATCCGCTCAATGAACCTAGTGGGTTTGTCGGCCTCAAACTGAACATGGGAAGATTCTATTTGTGTGGTTTCAAGAGGTAGTGCAACATCAATGGGACCCAAGGGTTGGAACCCCAGCCCTACCTAAAATGGGCTATGGTCAGTGGAGCTATGGAGAGCCATGTTGTCGATGTGTTGAGCATAGGGAAGACTCTCATCCCATGTATGTGGATGCTCAGAGTTGTACATGCGTAGAATGTGCAAAGTCATCCGATTGACAACCTCTATGTAACCATCGGTTTGGGGGCGAAAAGCAATGGATTTAGTGAGCTTGGTGTCCAACAATCACCAGAGACTACCAAAATGTGTTGAGGAAGCTGATGTATCGATATGAGGTGATGGTCTGTGGTATCCCAAAATGGACCCACACCCGTTCGAAGATGAGCTTGGCAGTCTCTATCGCTGTGATGCTCTTCTTCCAGCCTGTGGTAATGGCCATCTTCGAAAACTGATCAACCACCAAAAATACACATTCATTGTCGTGCTTGGTGGATGGAAGGCTAGACATGTAATGCATCAAGATGGATTCCCAAGGCCTCTCAGGAGTAGAAAGAGGGTGTGTAAGCCCTGCTTCTTGATGGATGGCTTGGAAATGACACATGCAATGCAAGATCTAATATACTTGCTGACATATTTTCTAAGTTTTGGCCAATAAAATTTTTTTTGTAGAACTACCACAGTTTTCTGCATGCCAAAATGTCCTGCCATTCGACTGTAGTGAGCCTCCCAAATCAGCTTTGCATGCTTTCTTGTGGGAACACAGATGTGGCCTAGATGGCATAATAGTCCATCTTGGATGTGAAAATTGGTGACATTCTCTCTTGTACCCAAGAGATGATAGGTGGTGGAAAAGTCAGGGTCATGTTGATAAAGTTGGGGCCACTCAGATGCCTCATGCCCACATGAATGGAGCATTGTGGTGAGTGCAGCAACGGGAGGGTGACTAAGGCAGTCAAAGACATGATTTGTGTTCCCTATTTTATACTTCATGTTGAGATGGAACTATTGTAGGTATGTGGACCACTTTTGATGCCGGTCATTCTACAACTTCCCTTATGCCTGTATGAACTGCAGAGGATTGTGATCAGTGTGGATGATTGTCTCCTTTCCCATAATGTAATGTTTCCATTGACAATAGGCTTACACAATGGAATACATTTCTTTGTCATAGGTGGGGTATTTCCGGACGGTATCTGAGAGTATCTCACTATGGTATGCTACTGAATGACAATGCTGAGTGAGAACTATGTCGAAAACATAGTCGGAGGCATCAGTCTCAATCTCGAATGGTTGTTGCAGATTAGGTAAGGAGAGTACTAGATCTGAGCATAAGTGATGCTTCATATCATCAAATGCTTGTTTTTGTGCCTTCCCCCATGCAAACTTTTCTTTTCCACCGCCCTTGATTACTTGATTGAGGGCCCATGCAATATGGGAGAATCCCAACATGAACCTTTGTTAGAAGTTGGAAAGTCCCAAGAAGCTTCGAAGCTCGGTTAGTGTGGCTGGGGATGGCCAGTCACGAATGAATTGGATCTTAGTTGGATCCACATGTACCCCACTCTCATCAATAATGTATCCCAAGTATTGTACCTTGTTCATGCCAAATTAACATTTTTCCAAGTTGGCATATAGCTTGTGTTGCCGTAGAGTGCCCAAAACTTGCCGAATATGTTGCATGTGCTCCTCCCAAGTTTTTCTGAAGATGAGGATCTCAACCATATATACCACCACAAAAGAGTTAGTGAAGGGTCTCAATACATCATCCATCAATCTTATGAAAGTTGTTGGTGCATTTTTTAAGCCAAAGGGCATGACCAACCATTCAAAGAGGCCTTCTTTAGATTTGAAAGTTGTCTTCCATACCTTAGTTGGTTCGGTGGGAACTTGGTGCTAGACAGACTTTAGGTCAATATTGCTAAAGAAAATTTCCCCCTTGATTTGGTCAAGAAGGTCATTAATTTGGGGAATTGGGTACCGGTTCTTGGCTATGATTTTGTTTAATGCTTTGTAATCAATGCAGAGCCGCCATGTCCCATCTTTCTTTTGCACCAGCACAATAGGGCTTCCACAAGGGGAGGAGTTGGGTCGGATGTGCCCCTTTTGAAGAAGTTCTTGGATCTGGTGCTTGATCTCGTCATTTTCGATCAGCGAGTGAAGATAGACTGTTCCATTAGGCAGTGGGGCACTGGGGGTCAGATCAATTGGATGCTTGACTTGGCAGTCCATCGGTACCCTGATGGGTGAAGAGAAGATGTCTCTATACTCTTCCACGATCCCATCCACTTGCTTCTGCTGCAAAGAGAGGCTCTGTGTAGAGCTCATAGATGTGGCAGTGACCTTCTGCTTACTACGAGCATGGATCACAACGAAGAAAAACTTCCCGATATGTGAAATGAATTTACTGCATTTCTTAACAGAGATTAAAGAAATAGCGATATGCGACACTACCTCTGGAATCATGTACAATTGTCTACCCAAAGTAATAATAACACTACGGGGTATAGACTCATACACATCATGTCGCTTCCACAAATACAACTGACCTAAAAGAACATCACAAACTTTAAGGGCAACAACATCACACAATACCTCGTCTTTGAAGGGCTTGATGTTGTAGGGCAGGCGACACTATTGGTTGATGCAGAGATCTCATCCTTGGCGAAGCCAACCAATGGTGTAGGGTTGCAGGTGCAGTGTTATCGGCAGGTCCAGCTGCTTGATGACCTCTACAGAAATTAGTTTCTTCTGACTACCGCTATCGACAATGAAATGCAATAGAGTTCCCTTTACCCACATCTGTGAGCGAAATAGGCATTCCCCTTCCTTTGGTTCCTCTATTTTGCTTGGTTATACTTTGGTGGTAGCGACAATGGAATTGGGCTCGACATTGATGATCCATTTCCCACTTTCTGGATTTGATTCTCAGTCAAAATCTTCCTCTGACTCGGAAGCTTTTAGCTCAGCCACTAGTGTCTTCTTGGAGCGACATTCTTCAGTGTTGTTCCAAGGGATTTTATGGTATTCACACCATTTTCCTGTGTCCTTCTTTGACTTCTCATTACCCTTCTTGGGTTGCAGCTTGGACTGGTTGTCTTGACAGAGGCCATATTTGCTCTGTCCCTTGTTTTTTGGGTTGGGGCCACCTTTTCTCTGCTTTGGCTGTGAGGCGTTTATAGATCCAAACTCTTGCCTCTTCTGCTTAAATTTATTCTATATCTTGACAAAATGTCTATAAGCCGCACCTAATGATGTAATGTCCAAAAAAAACATTTCTATTTGAATGTATTTATGCATAAAACCACAGTATTTGAGTGCCATGTGTCATTCAAAGTCTTTGATACCCAATTTGGTGTACATGGTACGTAAAATATTGGTGAAATATGATACTGTCTGGTCCCTATCCTGACACGGTGTGGTCCATCTTGTGTACTGGTCATCGTAGCTTCCAACAGGGTAGTACGATTCTTTAATGGAATCCTTAAAGGAATACCATGTGGGGGAGACCAGAAATATTACAGATTCCTCTATGGCCCTTTACTCAGATTTATTATCCCACCAGTCCTTAACATGGGGGATGACCTTGAGGAGTGCAAAAGTAATCTTTTCCCTGTCGAAAAAATTGTGCATCAAAAAATACCCTTCGAGCAGATTCAACCATTTATCTATATAGAATCTGCATCTATTAGTCCTTCAAATAATGGAATATCAAAATTTACTTGAACCTTGAAGGGGGTTTGCTTGGATGCTTGATGAAGATGCGTTTCCTGTGGGCCATCGCCGAAGGATATGTGCAAATTTGTCCATCATTTCGTTCCTTTGTCGCTTAAGGGATTCCTCGAGCAACATTTTAAAAGGATCTACTGCTCCATCATATTTCTTCTCAGTGCCCATGGGTTTTTTTTAGGCTCGGCATGGCTGATATTGCAAAGGCTCAACTGGTTCGAGTCTCAACTTTTTGTACCCATATCTTGTCGGGGACATGCACGAAGAAAAAAATAAATGAAAAGAAGACCGCTCTGATACCACTGATCCAGATTTATGAGAAGAACGAAAGGAATAACAGACTGAATACAATAACACAAATATATGGAGAAAAACAATAGATATCCAGTTAAAAATAACTTCTATTGAATAAATAAAATAGGATGAAACTATAAAATTGCAGAACTGGAAACAACTTGCTCGAATGGTGGTAGCTATATCTGAGAAGAGATGTGGCTTGCTACGCGCATCCTCCTGAGCAGAATGATTACAATGAGGATACATTGGCATTTTTAACATTACTCATGAATTCCAAAACTCTAGACATCCAAAAACCTAACCCTAGGAGGTGAAACACCAAAACTTATGTGGGCCCCTATGGGTAAGTTGGTACCTCAACTTCCCGAGGTCGTAAATTTTGCATACAACCTCCATTTTCAATGCGTGATAGCCCGTTAGAAAGGTATTTTCGAGAAATACACATTATTTCGTCAAAATCTGACTCTGTATACAATTAGACTGTGGCAATCCAAAAAAACAATGTTTAGGGGCCCAAAACGACCCTAGAAGTACAAAAAGATGTGCTGACATGAAAAATTCTAAAATAATCTAGTTGGATTAGATGGGCGGCCACCAATTTCCACCTGGAATATGTGTAGGGCTTCAGACATCCCCAAAATTATAGAACCCACAATTATAAAGAAGTACAGAAGAACGTGTTGAACTAAATTTTTTCAAGAGGAGCCAGTTGGAATAGGTGGGTGGCCACCAATATCCACCTAGATCAATATGACCATTGGAAATTGTCAATCATGAAAGAGGCTCACTCTCTATCCCTCTGCTAAGAATTTTATTGGCATTGAAATACCATTGTGGAGAGGACAAGGGAAAGATAAATAAATCTTTAAAAGTTCTCACCATTGACACTAGCTTGGCATTAAAACAAGAAAATGATGACACATTGTTATCAAACTACATGCAAAATATGCATCCTAGCTGTATCCATATTCAAGAATACAATTAACATTATGATTACGAAGTGAAATTAAACACATAAACAACAAATTAGACTTACTGGCAAGATTTACTCATTATTGAAATATAACAACCATTCGTCAAAACAATGGAGATTTTTCCTACCAAAACTCTAAAAAATAGCAATAAATTAACCCCTATCCAAGAACAAAATATTTAAACATCCTCAAAACTCATAGTTCTACCTTTGCTTGGGATTACAATGACATGCAAATCTTTCATCATGATATTTGTAAATAGATTATCTACATCAATGATGATTCTTTGTCATCAAGAAGCCACAATGGAGGATGAACACTGCACTCAAGGACATAGTTAAAATTGAACTACAAATTTGCTTAGATATAGACTTTAATTATCCCATCTCATATAGTTATTAGGTATACCCTTTAGTTATTTTTCCGAAGAAAGGAAGGAGTGGAGGACCTGTGTGTACTATAGAAAACTTAACAAGGCCCCTATAAAGGATCGTTTCCCTTTGTCATTGATTGACCAAGTGCTAGATGCTTTATCTGGGAAGAAATAATTCTCCTCTCTAGATGGATTTGGTTAGTACAACCAAATTCATATCAACCTAGAAGATCAGTATAAAACTACATCACCCTCCCTTGGGGAATATTTTCCTATAAGATACTCCCATTTCAATTGTGTAATGCACCCACTACCTTTGATAGAGTTGTTTTGAGCATTTTCCAATATTTAGTTCATGATAGCATGGAAATATAGATAGATGTTTTCATTTGTTATGAAGACACATTCTAGGAAGTGCCAACAAATATAAAAATGTCCTTAAACACTACTAAGAAATGAATCTATCCCTAAGTAACGAAAAATACTTTATGCTCGTGAATGAGGGGATATTTCTAGAACATCATATTTATCCTAGTGGTAAGGAAGTGGATCCGTCTAAAGTATCTGTCATCCATCAACTACCAACACCTCAAAAACAAAAATATATTAGGATATTTCTCCGCCATGCAAGCTACTATAGAAGATTTAGTAAATATTTTAGTAAAATTGCAGCTCCTTTGTTTACTCCCCAAAAATGAATTTTTTTTTTTGTTCATCAAAATTTCAAAGGGAATTACACATATCAAAAGAAAAATAAATATCAAGTCCTATCCTATAAGGACCCAAGTGGGATATTTCATTTCACATCCATAGTAATGCCTCTGATAGAGTAGTAGTAGTCCTTGGACAACATGAGTTCAAAGAGACATATGCCATTTACTAAATCAATGGAAATATCTCAAGAGATTAACTGAGTTACAAAATATTTGTACATACTGACCATTCAACAATAAAATATTTAATGAAAAAATCAAATTTGAATGGAATAATTATTATATGGTTGCTATTAATGGAATAGTTTCACCTAACCATACTTGAAAAACCTAGAAAGCAAAACATTGTTGCAAATTTTTTATCTAGACTAACAAACAATATAGATCAAGATGTTATTGATGATTATTTTCCAAGCGAGCACCTATTTGTTATTTCAATGAAAAATTGTTGGTTCATCAATATACCAAATTATCTAGCTACAAATATGTTTCCTTAGCACTTTTCATATAAATAATGTTGCAAGGTTGTAAGATAGAGTACCAAATATACCTGGATAAAAGGCTACTTTTTAAAAGTTGGATAGACACAAACTTTGTTGTTGCAATAGGGAAAACAAAGTATATGATATTCTATATGTTTTTCATGATGAACCATGTGGAGGCCACTTTGTTGCAAAAATGATAACCCACAAAATTATTCATACAAGGTACTATTAACCAGCTCTACACAAAGACATTAAATAATATGTATCTCATTGTGATGAATGTTAAAGGATATTAAAGCTCACACAAAAAGATGAAATGCGACTACCAATGCAATTATCAATGGAGCCATTTGATAAACGAGGATCATATTTGTAGGGTCCAATGATTCACCATCCAACCAAATGTATCACATACTTGTTTGTACAAATTACTTGAAAAGTGAGAATAAGTGAAGTCATTGAAGATGCTAAGGAAGAAAAGGGGGAACAATTTCTTTATGATGACATTTTACAAGACTTAGGGTGCCTTGGGAGATCGTAAAAAATCAAGGGCATGCGTTTACCTCTAACCTCATTGAAAATATCATGGATTTATACAAGGTTCGTCATAGGAAATCATATACCTCTCATCCATAGGAAAATGGATAAGTAGAGTTCACAAATAGAAAATTGGAGAGCATAATGACCAAGACAATGGATAAGCATAGAAAGTGTTGGAATATTCACCAATACTGAGGGGGGGTGAATCAATATTGAGTACTTTTTACCATTTTTAATCACAACATGTTAACATTAACTTATCAACAATTCCATTCAACAATGCATAACATCAAACATAGTACACAAGATATTTTTACGTGGAAACCCAAATGGGAGAAAACCACATAACGCTTTTAATTTATATCTTGAAGATTGCATTCACAGGAAGCACCAACTTCCAATATTTACCAACACCAACTGGAAGGAGGAACCAACCCCTTATGTACAAGCTCCAACCTAAAGGAATCTACAACTCCCTAAATTTCCATCTCCAACCCCCTAGTTTACACACTCCAACCTAAAGGAAGCTCCAACTCCCTAGATTCTCCAACAACAACTGGAAGGAGGATCCGACCCCCTAGTTTTATGAGAATCAAATAAAAGGAAGCTACAACTACCCTGCAAGCACCAACCTTTTATTTGAAGACAACAATATTCTCGTGCACCACCCATCCTCCCAGAAATATAAATAAGATAATCAACCTGTCAATGTAACTATCATTGATATTGATACATCATCATCATCAACGTGTCATTGTTACTGTCACTAATAATGATACACCATCATCATCAACCTGTCAGTGTTATTGTCACTAATACTAATACATCATCAAAATTGGTTCAACCATATAAATATTATGCCAAGATCACCAATACAATCCATCAAATCATATGCTCAAAATCACCATGATATGCATCAAACCATGTGGCAATATATGCATCAAACCATGTGCCAAGACTATTCAAGATATCCCTCATATGCAAAAACAACCTCCAAGACACGCCTCAAACAACCTTCCAAGATATTCCTCAAAGAATATACCAAAATATCCAAGATACACCTGAAACCATGTGTCAAAATATGCATCAAACGTGTACCAAAACATGTCTTAAACATTTTCTAAAACATGTCTTAAACATGTGCCAAAAAATCCATGATATGCCTGAAACCATGTACCATAACCATCAATATATGCATTAACCATGTGCCAAGAACATTCAAGACATGCGTCAACATGTGCCAAAACATGCATCAAACATGTGTCAAACCCTCCAAGGTATGCGTCAAAGCATATTCCATAACCTCCAAAATATGCCTCAAACATATACCAAAATCTCCAAGCTATGCCTCAGGAATGAACATCAAAACATATAGAGAACCATACCTTTTATCATGTAAAGAACACAATCCACGAGATCTCAGATCATCAAACCTTCATTGGCTTCGACATCAAGAAGATAACACCATCTTCAAACTTCTCTTCAGCTTCACTGGACTGGACTGGGCAACTAGTGGGGCCTCATGTGACAAGTCCTGCGCAACCTGTTGGGGACTCGCGAGATTTCCTATGCCCGATTTGTGAGGGTCTTCTCAAATAGGGTTATCAGAAACCCTTCTCCAATCTGTAGCTCGAAGACTTTCCTTCTTCGCACTTCTCCGCTACTCCAGTTTCACCAATAGATCACATGTTTTCTTTATGAAACTTTCTTGGGAATAATGAGAGGCTCTTTTATGGGTATTTATACTTTTTCAAGTACCTCCTTTACTTGACTTTGAGATGACCTTTAAATTTTTATTTGCAACAAGTTTTCTCCTTTAATTAATTTTGGGATCGGCTTGTAACTTCTTGTTGCAACCGTTTAGGGGATTTTTAACCATACTTCGAGGCTTCATATTTAAGAGGGTATAATGTCTCAACTGTGAGGAACCACATGGCGTACCACCTACCATTGGAAACAGTATGATGAGGAATATCCATCTATGCAATTTTTTCATCCATTTGCAATGTCATTTACCCTCGTTTTTCTCAAACAATTTCGGGATTTGTGACCACACCTTTGGGGATTCTTAACTACTTAACCACTTAACCATATCAAAGTGTCTTCTTGTGAGGTCCATGCTTGAATCTATGCCATAAGGGGATCACTTTGGATACTTCTTCAAATATACCCATTACTTATAGAGACTTCCAAACTTGCTTCGAGGCTTCTTCTAGGGTTGACATCAATGAAAAACAACTTTCCAACAGAAAGGACTGGGCAAGGAGGTTAACAAAATAAATATGAGCATATAACACAACATTGAAAACAACTATAGGGTTTACGCCCAATGAGTTGGTTTATGAAAAAACAATAATTCTCCCCATGGAATTTGAAGTTAAAACACTTGGAACATCTATAGACCTAAGCCTTGACCTCTCTAAAGAAAATAAAGAATGGTTGAACCAACTCAATGCACTAGATGAATATAGACAACAAACCTTGTTTCATACTAAAATAATCTAGCAAAAACAGTCAAATTGCATGATAAGTACATAAAGACAAAAGGGTGCAAGGAAAGAGAATTGGATTTGCTTATGATTCAATGTTTAATGATTTCAAAGTCAAGTTAAGAACAACGTGGCTAGGACCATATGAAATTGACACTTACTATGAAAATATATTAGTGAAAATTAAAATAGGAGATGAAGAAAAAACACATTTTTTTATTTTATGGAAACCAATTCGAGTTATACAAAAATCAATTGTCGAAAGAATAAATCACTTTCCAACTTCAGGGACACCATCTAGATCAGATTGAAAGTAACCATACCTTTAAATCATACTATTCATATCAAAAATAAAAAAAAGATTCAAATTTCAAAACACAAATGAGATTCATGTCGATAAATAAATCCTATAGTGGAAGACTATTACAAAGTCTAATAGAGATACAGAAACCAAATATCTGAGGAATCCCCTTAGTACAACATGAATAGGTAATTTTTTATTTTCAAGAAAAATCTCAAATTTTAAAAATTCCGCACATAATTACTATTAAGTAATTGGAGAATGAGAATTTAATCCTAAAGGAAGAACTAGAGAGACAACAAGAGGAAAGAGAGAAGGTTGAAAATATTGTAGCTTTGGAGAGTTCCATTGCTAAAGAAGATGTTCTCATTAAGACCTATGGCTAGTACTTGAGAGAATATTGGTATAAGTTCCAGTTGCATAAGATTGTTAGATATCTACCCTTTCAAATGGATAACAAACAATATTTCACTAAAATATATAATAGGTTCCATGAGAAAGAAAAAAACTTAATGTGTGAATTCTATTTTCACAATTTTTCTGTCTTATCCATTCAAATTATTTCTCAACCCTTATGTGAGATATGTTAAGTTGAGAGCCTTTTGTTGATGGATACAAAATGAAGAGAGAGAGGCCATAAAATCCCAAGGGTACATAGAAAAAGAGATTATCAGTAAGGTTTGAAGAGACTAATCCCAAATATGTGTTAAGGTACCATGCCCAAATGACTTCAAATGTGGAGTTGATTCTAGTTTTGGGGGAGAAGAAAAATGATGATATAATACAATATCAAACCACTATGAAGAAATATGGAGATATAATATTACATTTGTGCCAAAACAAGTGGGATGAATTAACTCTTGCACTCAAGAAAATAGAGCCTCACACCTTGCAATGTCTAAAGGTTTCCCTCTACAAATCATTACCATATGTGGATACTTTAAGGAAACTAAAGTTTAATTGGATTGGCTTGAGGTTCATATTCCCTTTTCTCTTGCACCACACTCCATATTGGAAATATACAATAGAAATAGACATTAAGAAAGAGGAGAAGATGGAGCACAACGGAACAAGAAGTAGAACACCATAACAAAAATGGAATTACACATATCATGGCATGTGACTTTAGAGAAATATGCAAGGAACAACAGTGTAATGATGAGGAGTTGGAAGAGAAAAATATTGGTTTTAAATTTTATCTTTGTTGCACAAAAGGCGTGCAACACTCCAATTGGGGGGTAATGATAAGGCCTTAGACTAGCATCTACTGTCCATCCCATTGTTATGAATTTTAGATATATTTACCCCATAAGCCTAAGACTTTCCTAAACACTCTTGTTTTTAATGACCAAACTATATGATATTGACATATATGCTTATTTGAATAAGTATGAATGGTTTGATTTCAAAAGAGAGTAATTATTTCATTGTATCTTGAGAATTTTTTAGTTAATTTTGTGATTTTAATTGTATGGACTAACGTGGATTGGCAATAGAAAAGTTTAATGTAGCAATGGTTGATGATATTTGAATTAATCTCATGATAATACAACAAAAGGGGGTTTGATCCTTGCATACTTAACCATCTTCAATATTGAACATATATTAGTTAAGGAGTATGGGATGAGATATCCAAGTGACCTTGTCCTCCTCATTTATAACTATGAACACCAAAATGTCAGTGTTGGGAGACGATACTTACATTCATGAAGTAGCTCGATCCCTCGAAATCTCATTTTTGTTTTGAAATTTGAACTAGTTGAACAGAGAATAACCCTCTTAACTCAGTTGTGCTAGGAAAAGAGACAAGTATGTAAACAATATCCAATAAATCAAAGCTCTGATTGATCAAATTAGTTAGAGTCATAGTACCATTTTCGTTATTTATATAGACTAGATACTAGAGATAGGCCCACAATTTTCTATTCTTATTTCTATTTTTTTAGTAATAGACTAGTAAAGTTGTGTTCAATGGGCAGAGTTCTATCCTCTTTTGATATGTGACATTTTTTTAATCGAGGAATAAATATTTGACTAAGGTTTTGTTTCCCTAAGTGTTATACAAAATTCCAAAATCTCCCTTGGGTAGGGCTAGCTCAAGGGAGGTCACAAGAATCCACATTTTATTATTTCCATTGTTTATTTATATATGAGAGTTTATTTATATTCTTGTGGAACAATAATTTCTTTCTACCAAGTTCTGTATTACCAACACTTTTAATTACAGTAGTGCCTTCAATTTAATGTATTTTTATTATTACTCTCATTCTTTTGAATTGCAATGATCATTTCTTTGGAATGTGGACCTCATGATGGTTAATGCTATGTTTACTTACTTGTTATGAGATATATATAGTGATTATTGATTTCAAGGAGCATTCTCATTCTGTCATCCCTCATTTCACTGAGAAGTGGTCCTACTCTTATCTAACTTCAAGAAAAGATGGATGCTAAAACCATTTCCTTAGGCTATGAATAAAGTAGAATGAGCTACCATAAGTGATCATTAATTTTACTAAAACATTATTGGGATTTTTGAATAGATTAAACTTATGTAGTTTTTCATATGCATTGCATAACACCTCATAAGATTTCACAATCCTTGGTTGAAAATTTAAATTGAGATGACGAGTTAAACATCTATTGTTGTGATTATGTAGCCCAACAAATAAATCATTAACTAGAATGGATCCAACAACACCACTACACTCATAAAAATCAAAATCATTCGATGTCGATCAAGTTCCTATTGAAGACTTTCTCTAACAAGACTACATTTTTCAGAATGATTTATGCCACCACCTCCTCCAAGATGAAAGAGAAAACAACTATCTCCGCATGAAAAATAGGCAACTACAAATGCAATTGGACAACATAAAGAAAGAGTGCAACACATTGCACCAAAAAAGAGAGGTAAGAGTGGATGATATTGAATTAGTAAGGAACATGTTCCTTCACATGTGGCTAATGCTACAAATAAAAGTATCAAATATTCTAGAACTTGCACCTTGTTACCCCTTACTTCCACTTCAAAGTACCTCATTTTCTTCGCCATATATCTTCCATCATATGAGAATATATTGTACCTATTTTGACATCATGTTATTGTGATCATATGTTCCATCACAATTATTTGTTCTATGTATCATTATCATCCAAAAGTGTGACCATCATATTTTATGTATTGTACTAGACCATGCTTAGTGACCTATGTAAAGCGTTTTTTTAATCTAGGTGGTTTCGCTAGACCCTTGTGATTTTTCATGGCTTGTCCTCTTAGTCCCCATTTCAATATAGTCCTTGCCCTTATGGATGGTACCAACCATCGCATGGTGGTTATTTAGGGTTGGGGTGGGTGTAGAATGGTCTTGGAGTGGACCTACTAGGACACATGACTTAGGGAACCCCTATGTTTTTTCACTTTAACCTTATGTAAAGTGTTGCTCATGTATTGTAAGGGTTGACATACCTAGAAATAACTTGTATTTTATGCCTAAGCATGGATCTCCCTATGTATTTTGTACATTTTAAACAATTACAGTATAGCAATGTACACATAGATTTTTTGTGAAATAGAAAGAAAACAATAACATTCACACATAGTACTCAAATCTTTACCTTGGAAAATCGTAATCAGGAAAACATCAAATACTTAGAGTTTCCTCTAACTCTCATTATATTAACTTCACCATTTACAATACAATATATATGATTACGTGATATCCAAATCCCTAATCGACTGACTTGGATTAGATTATAACATTAATTCCTCAACCAAAAACCATCCAAAATAGACCAAAAACCACCCAAAACAATTTCTAAGGGCTCACCCACGAACCCCCAAACAGGGTGGCTTGCCACCCCCCGCTACAGCCAGTACAATGAATCACATGTGGGGATTATCATGCAAAGAATATAATACATACCCAACATTATCCCACTTGTTTTCTTTGCATATAGGGGGGCCAATAATTGCATGATCAACAATTCAAGGTAGCAATGCCCATTTATTCTCTACACTAAGAGAAATTATCATTGCTTTCAAACTTTGTTGATGAATCTGCAATATTTTTCAAAGTGTCCACCATCACAAAAAACACCTTCTTTTCTTCAACTATGTCTCTCACAAAGTAATATTAAACATCAATGTGTCTTGTATTAGAATGATAAGTTGGGTTATTTGCTAGGAAGATTGCACTATGACTATCACAATCTAACCTTTCAACTTGTTGTACAAACCCAATACTTGAACAAAACCTCTGTAACCATACAAATTCCTTACTCGCATGAGTAGCTATCATGTATTTGACTTCTGCGGTTAAGAGTGCCACTACAAATTGTCTCTTTCTCATCCAATTGATTACTCCAAATAGGTTAAATACATAACCACTTGTATATATTCTATGATCTAGATCTCCATCCTAGTCCGTGTCAACAAATCCATGTATGTCCAACACCATGTCTATAACAGGTATTCCTTGGTAGCAAATTCCATAATCTGCGGTGCCACACAAATACCCAAAAATCCTCTTTACAATTGTCCAATGATCCTTCCCTGGTTTTGACATATACCTACTCAAAATTCCCATTAAATGTGTAATGTTCGATCTATTATAGGCCATTACAAACATCAAACTGCCAACATCACTAGCATAAGGAACATGAGACATGTCCTCTTCCTCTTCCTTTGTCTTGGGACACTAATCTGCATATAAATTTACACCTACAAGAATAGGGAACTTGACCAGTTTACATTCTTACGTATTAAACCTATGCAATATTGTCTCAACATATTTCCTTTGATTCAACTAATGTTTCCTACTTTCCCAATCTCTTTTAATTTCCATTCCCAAAATAAAATTTGTAGCACCAAGATCTTTCATATCAAATTTAGAAGACAATCGATTTTTTTACCTCCCTGGTGATTTCCTTGTTGTTTCCAATCAACAACATATCATCAACATACAAAACCACATAAATAAAATGATCACCAAGTAATTTGAAACACATAATCCTTACTTTTTCTCCTTGTGAGACCAAGTTCCATAATATCAGTATCAGATTTTGATACCACATCCTTGGAGATTTATTTAACCCATACAAGGACCTTTTCAACTTGTAAACTAGTTCTTTCTTACCCTTCAGTACAATTTTTTTTGGTTGATTCATGTAGATTTCTTCTTCAATATCCTCATGTAGGAATGTTTCCTTTACGTCCATTTATTCTACTTCAATGTCAAAACCAACAACAACAAAAATAATAAATCCAATAGAATTCAATTTAGCAACATGAGAAAAATTGTCACCAAAATCAATTCCATCTACTTGGGAATATCCCTTTTCTATTAGGTAAGATTTATACTTCTCCACTTTACCTTCTGCATTCAACTTCTTCATAAACACACATTTTATACCAATGGGATTTCTTCTAGCTGGAAACTCCACTAGATCCCAAGCCTCATTTTTATCCAAGGTCATCATTTCTTCAACCGTGGTCTTCTTCCAGAGTTTACCATCCTATGAATCCATTTCCTTCCTAACAGTTCTAATATCATTATTAGTAATAGATAAATCAAAACTAGAGAAAAAATTGGGTGGAGTATACCTTGTTGTTTCCTTCTTTCCCAAACCGATCTCCTCAATACTAGAGTATGAGGTTCTTCTTCTTTTTATGAGTTATATTATTCATCCTTCAATTCAAACTTTATTGTCTTTGGTTCTTTTTCCTTTAGTAGTTTCCTATTTTGGAACCTATTTAACCTCTCTAAAGACAACATCCCAACTGTACATAGTCTTCTTAGTTTATGGGTTCCAACGTTTATAGTCTTCTATATCATATTTATAACCAATAAAGATACACTTTTCATATTTATTATCCAACTTACTCCTATTTTCCTTTGGAACACGTACATAAAAATCACAACCGAACACTCTGAAATGTTCAAGAGGGGTTTCTTACCAATCCATGCTTCATGTGGGGTTTTTTCCACCAACTCTAGTGAGGATGATCTATTTACTAGATAACATTCAATACCCATCGCCTCTTCCCATAATTTTTTTCCTAACTCAGAACCACTAAGCATGATCCTTGATTTTTCCATCAGTGCCATGTTCATCCTTTCTGCAACTGCATTTTGTTGACGTGTGTATGGAGTAGTCATATTCCTTTATATACCACACTTCTTACAAAATTCCTCAAATTCATTTCCGCAAAACTCTCCACCATTATCTATCTTTGGCACCTTTATTTTCCTCTCTATTTGATTCTCCACAAGAGCCTTAAACTCTTCAAATTTACCAAAGACCTCAAATTTCTTTCAAAGGAATAAAATACATGTATTCCTCGAGAAATAAAGATTTACCTAGTGATGAAATGGGCACAAGTCCAAACACATTACTGTGTACTAACTCTAAGACTCTTTTTTCACTTGTAGCACCAGATGAGAATCTTACCTGATTTTGTTTACCATATATGCAATGTTCACATAAATCAAAATCCAATGAGAAATTAGACATACCTTCAACCATATCTTTATCATGTAGTGCTCGAAGAAACTTCTCTCTAATATGTCCTAGTCTTTGATGCCACAAAATTGTCTTTTCGCCAAATACCCTAGGGTTTTTTCCTTCTTCATACCCACCCTCAGGAACAACATAATTGTTACACCCATTACTGATAGCTCTTCCCAACAACTTGTATAGAGTTCCATTCTAAACTCCCCGCATCAACACCATTTTTCTTGAACCATTTTGTAGGTTTCCTTTTCAAACACAGTATGTACACCTGCATCACTTATCTTACTTACAGATATCAAGTTTTTATCCAACTCTGGAATGTGAAAAACCCAAGGGAGTGTTATAATCCTTCCATCCTTGAGTTGCAACTTAACTTTTCATCATCCTATGATTCTAGCTTTTGATTAATCTCTTAGGAAATCGTGACCTCCAATATACTTTTCATATTCACAATATCACTCTCTATGGGGATTCATATGAAAAGAAGCACCTGAATCGACTAACCATAAATCATGATCTTCATGTGTGATTGAAGATGCCAAGTACATATCCCTTCCTTCCTTTGAGGAGGTTTTCCCTTATTTGGATGAAACATCATCAGATCCCTTCCCTCTCTCAACACATTTAGATCTACAATCCATTTTGTAATTCCCAGTTTTACCACATTTTCATCATGGATGATTTTAGGGGCTAAATTTCGCTCATGAGCTAATTTTCCATGGTTTTTCCAAAAATGAGATTCGCTATTTTAAAAATGATTCGCCCAAATTCTATAGGATAAAATTATTTTACCTTAAAAATCACCAAAATTTTATAAAAACTATATCAAATCCTTATAAATTTGAATATTTTTACAAAAATATCGCTAAACATTTATAGTTGGCATATGAAGGAATAGTAAGATTTGCCAAGGTTTCTACATTTCAAAACAAATTTGCATCCTTAAAATCATCCCTAATTTCCATCATTTCCATAATCATTTTTCTGGATATTTAGATCTACCTCTATATTTTGATCTCCCACTCGAGAATTTTTATTTTTATTTTTATCTAGGGAATGTCCTCTTGCATATTAGGCATTTGTGATCTGACTATCCATGGTTTTCATCCTCATTTCTTATGATAACAAGGATGAAACCACATCATTGAATTTTAATGTGGTTGCATTTCTCCAAATAGCTACAACCAAATTATTCTATGAATCTGACAAAGAACACAATAAACTAATGCACTTATCTTCATCATAAATTTTAATGTCGATAGATAAAAAATGACTTGCCACAGTATTGAAGGAATTTAGAAATTCTATCACCGAGTATCCATCATTCATTCTCAAGAGGTACAACTTCTTATGAAGGAAAATTTTGTTTACCAAGGACTCTGACTGATACAAATCCCCTAACTTGTCCTATAATTTCTTGGATGTAGTTTCTCCCGAGACATTTAGTAACACTAAATTTGAAAAACAGAACCGGGTTGTACTCTTTTCCTTCCTATCCAACTTCATCTAGTCTTCCATAGACATACTCACAGGTTCAATACCAGGATCCACAATGAACCATTGTTCTTTGTCTACCAAAATATCCTCCATCTTCGGCTTCCAAAGCTCAAATATTTTCCCATTAAAGTTTTTGATCTCAATTTTAGGACTACTCACCATTCTCTTTCACCAAAAGAATCACCATCGCAAAGATCCCACTGAAACCAAGTTTATCAAAGACCCAACATAATTGAATCCTTAGAAGCAAATGAATCCCCCTAAATCCAATAACTACTCTGATAGAAAATGCACATTTTAATCCTTTACAATATAGCAATTCACACATAGATTCTTTATAAAACAAAAAGAAAACAATAGCATTCACACATAGTACTCATAAATTTACCCTAGAAACCCTTAAGTAGGAAAACCAACAATTAGAGCCACACCTCTAACTCTTATTATATTAACTTCACCATATACAATACAATATATATGATTCGCGACATCCAAACCCCTAATCCATTGACCTAGATTATATTACAACCTTAATTCCTTAACCAAAATTAGAAAACCATAGGTTGGAACACTATGTGCTAAAACTACCAAAACGGACCAAAACCTACTCAAACACTACCCAAAAACAATTTTTGGGGGATTTGAACCCCTTGAAAAAGGTGGACTGTTTCCCCCCTATGACCCCCTTGTTGCGCTTGATGCAACAAATCATTCATGGGGATAATCATGCAAAGAATATAACACATACCCAACATATTTGTCACACTTTTTCCTAGGCAATCATCACCCTAGAACTTTGGGGAATCATGACATGTATTCATCACTTGAGGTTGCTCTACATATTTTCACAAGGAGACACAACACCCTAGGAACTAGTCATAACACCCTAGGAAATAAAGGGTCCCTTATTCATGCACCTGAATTCTCCATGCCATGCCACATCACAAATCTTGGAGTGCTTGGCCATCTCTCACAATTGGAGGCACATGTCACAGTTTGATGAGACGTCCACCTTGGAGGATGCATTTCTTATTCACTTGAGCATATATTTGGCACGTGTGGACCTCCTTGGGCCTCCCTTGAGTTGAGGATATTGTTGGCATGATTTTAGGAGGGGGTTTCACATTGGAGACCTCCCATATGATCGTTGGAGTTGATTTTAGGTGACCCACCCCATCTTTGAGCATCCCATGTGCCACACCTATGGAATTCCATGATATTGAGCATAAATGTTGGCATATTTGATGGATATATCTTCATTGCAGAGGTATATTGAGGAGGTTACCTTGCACCATGAAGGGATGTTGAGATTCCTTGACCTCCCCTTGACTATTTTGATAGGAAATCTCCTTCCCTTGGGGGAATATTGTACATGTGGCACATCTCTTGTTGTAGTTTATGTATTTTTTGACCTTGTATCCTTAATTAGTTGGAAGGAAAGTCTATTGTGAGATCTCCTAAGCTAGATCTAAGGAGATAAAATTATTTTTGTAATATGAGGGTTGTTAAATCCTCCTCTATAAAAGAGGCTCCCCCTGACACTTCAATTTATTATTGATTGAATATTGAGAATACAATTTTGTTGAACATCTACCTAATAAGGAAATTTAGTGTCAATTCTTGAAGCTCTCCTCTCTTGGTTTCTATTTGGTGCATAAACATTGATTGTGAATTTTCAAGTCTTCGACAAATATAACACGATTGATCCATTGAAGGGTAAAGTCTACCCGTTGGAAGGACAACATTTTGGGGTAATTCCTCTCCTTATTCCTTTGTTAGTTGGTAAGTATTTAATTCCTTGGGTTGTCTATCCATTAGGAAACCTAGCAAGGGTATTGACCTTATTTATCAAGCTATATTTGATTTTGTTAGTGAAGGTTATTCTTTAGGACCCCTTCTTGTACTATCTTGGTCTTCATTTTCATCTTAATTAGATAGGAGACTATTGAGTCATTAGCCCTAGTCTCCTCATCAAAATCCATTGATAAAATAAACCAATTTTGAATAGTGGGTTTCTTCTTGAACCCATAATACCTTGTTGGATAAGACACTTTTCTTCTCCCATCAACCTCCA
>ML786475.1:155230-197930 GCA_009831015.1 Picea engelmannii | reverse complement strand
CCCCCCCCCCCCCTTTTTTTATAAGGAAATCTAAGAAAAATATTGAAAACACTTAGTTTAGATTTCTTTCTAGTCCAACATTGAATTCATAGAATATTTAACTTTCTATTATAGCTTGGATAAGGGTTTGATCTTAAATTTTAATCTTAAAAACCCCAAGTGGAAAATCGACCCCTAGGATTGTGCATCTAAAGTTTATTCCTCTTTCCTTGGGTTGTTTTTATTATTTATGTAAATCTAGAAAATGAATAGAAAAGGATAAAAAACAAATTTGCATAAACCCTAAGTCTAGGTTTAATGCATCTAAATAATATATAGCATAGACTTGGTACTAATTTCATAAGGTAGAATGTTATTGTCAAGATTCATCTTATTTTCTAGTGTTGAAATCATCCTTAAATTGGTATTAATTGCATATTTTTCACTTGGGGGTATATTTGGTAAATTCTAAGTAATTCTTGTTAAACCCTAAGGTGAATATACCTTTTGATTCAAGTTCTTCTTATCTTGCATTGATTTACTTATTGTGGACTCATTTCAAATAAAATTGGGTTGTTACTTCATTGAATATCATAAAACCCCAACTCACAATCCAATATGTCTTTCTCTAAAGTGATTAATCTAGCTTTCCTGGGTTGATATCTCCCTAAATCTATTAAGCACATAATTGATTTTTGCTTAACATCATATCATCTAAGGTCAACTTGCGTGGTAAGACTACATCTCTTGTGATTTCATTTGGCTTAGATTTGTTTCTATTACAAGTTAACATTTTCTAAGATTGTTGATAGTTACTTCTTCTAAGTTTTTATTATCTTGGGATGTTAATCAACATATTTCAAATCTGAAATATTTTTATTGCATAACCTGTAAATCAGATTTGTTATTAATCCACTTGTTTCCAACTCATAAAAGAATCTAAGTAGATCATGGTGGTTTATTCTCTTTAGCTTGATGTATTATCTTAAATCATTAGATCACTAAAATGTTGGAATCCATAAATTTACATGTTGTATATATTTTGTGGGATTCACTTATATTGTTCCTTGAAGTAAATATTGGGTCTCATTGACTAAAATAATAATAAATGTTTACGTAAGCTCTCTCAATAATAGATTGTATATCAAATGGATACCCCCCTTGGCCTTTGAGAGCCAACCAAAAGTGAAGGGGATGTTGTGTTGATGTGATAGTGACACAACTTCCATATTTTACCCCAGAGTGACATCCATGGTTGGGATTTCCACTTGGATGCTAGTTTAGGTGGTAACATTTTGGCATCATTACTGGGGATAAAGTTGATCACCCAAATTTTATGGGGAATCTTATTATATGCATATTTTGATGAATATGTTATAAATTCCAAATTAAATATCTCATCTTGTGACTCCACCTGAAGAAAATCTAACTAAGAAGTACACTACAAGAAGAAATACTCAAGTTCTAATTCATCTTGTGCCTAAACATGAAACAATATATAGAGAAGAGTAAATATTCTTAAAACTGGAGAAGCCAACAATAATTAAAAACTTGAATCATTGCAAGATATAAGAAAATTATTTGTTGATAACTCAAGTTTACTTAATCCTCAAAGTAAAATGGTTTCCCCATGGTTGACAAATTGCTATAAACCTTTTGATTTTACTAACATTGCTAGAAAATCTCATGTATTACCCAAGTCGTTAGAAAAATTTCCTTTGTTTCATGGAGATGATGTTATTAGCACATGTGATCATTGGAATGTTTTCATGGGTTTTATTAAAAGTGTTGAAATCAAACATCTTGGTGTCTTGTTTAAGTGCTTTGCTTTATCTTTGAAGAAAGATGCTAGAAAGTGGTTTACAGGATTGCTTGAAAAAAATATTAACTCTCTTTATGGTTGTAAAGATACATTTTTTTCTAGATGGTTAGAAAGAAGAGATAGTAGCTTTCTTTTAAATGCATTAAATATCATGAGGAAAAATGAAAATGAAAATATGGATGAATTTAATATTAGATTTGATAAAATAATCCAAGATATCCCTCATATTCATCGACCTATCCTAGCCATTGTATTACTCTACTATTTTAATTATTTCCAAGGACAATTCAGTTTCTTCCTAAATGAAGATAAGCCAATCGATCTAATGGATTCTAAAGATAAAAGTGTAGATAATAATTGGGTTTTCAAAGGGAAGCCAAATATTCTAACCCCTTCTAGAGATAGGGCCGATCCAAAGCCAAGAACCGTTAATAGTGATGAGCGAATCCTTGAACCTTTAGTTTCCATTGTGGAAACAATGAAGAGAATGGAATCAAACTTCACACAAACAACTAATGTGTTGCAAAATCGGGTTGTGAAAATGGAAAGAAACAAATAAAAAATTGGATATCCCCATAAGAATGGATATCACGGTCCTAAAAATAAAACACCTCATGTAACTTTGGAGCCAACCAACATGGTCAACCATGAGTCTCCTCTTTATTTCCAAGCTCACAATGATTTTCATGAGGAAAAAACATGTGAAAGATACTTAGACATGGTCAATGATGAAGAAACCATCCAAGATAGTAACAACTACTTGGATTCTTGCAACAATGTATTTGAAGGGAGGGAGTCTTACCCTTTGTTCCAAGAGAATATGCAACAAGTTAAGGAAAATGGAATATATGTGGAAAAGGTCATCAGAATATTTGGTGAAAGGCCATCTCTAGAGGAAATTCAAAATATGTGGGATAATAGATTCAAGGAAATAAGTTACCAAAGAAATGAAGGAAATGCCCTTGAATTAGATCAACAAAGCCCTATGAGATTCCCCAAAAAAGGAAATCAACCCATGGATCCAAGTACAAAAGGACCTCAAGTGGTGTTGGGCATGTGTTATATTATTTGCATGTGTGTGTGGGCACGTCAGATTCGACAACTGTGGATTTTTCTATTTTTAGCGGTTTTCTAAATTAATCATGGATTAAGGGATTAGGGTTTTGGTAGTTGAAGAATACCTAAGAACATTGTATATATTTTATGGTGAATGGTGAAATTAATACAATAAATATTTGAAAGGTGCGACACCAAGGAATGTTGGTTTTCTCTTGGTGACGGGTTTCCAGTGTAAATATTTGTGTACTATGTGTATGAGACATTGATTAATTTATGTTTTTCTTAAGAATCTATATGCATTGCTTTACTTCACAGGTTTAAAACTTACATGTGGTATCAGAGCTCGTTTTTGGCTTTAGAGGGATGCCTTTGTTGCTGAGGGTTTGGCTCGGTCTTGATAGATCAAGTTTATCTTGGGTCTGTGATAAACCTCGGTTTAGTGGGAGATTTTGCAGTAGTTATTCGAGTGTAGAAAGATGAATGGCAAGCTCTTCTAGAATCGAGAGAGAGAAGTTCAATGGTAAAAACTTTGAGCTATGGAAGCTCAATGCGGAGGACGTTCTTGTAGACAAAGAACAATGGATCACTGTGGATCCTTGTACACAACCTACTAGTACGTAACCTACTAGCACATAGACGACTAGTACACAACCTACTAGTACACAAACTACTAGTACACCTCCTACTAGTATGTCGAAGGAAGAATGGGAGAAGTTGGATAGAAGAGAAAGGAGTACTATTCAACTCTACCTGGTAGATTCGGTGTTGTTGAATGTCTCGGGAGAATCTACAACCAAGGAACTATGGGATAAGTTAGGGAATTTGTATCAATCAAAGTCCCTGGTAAACAAGTTATTTCTTCGAAAGAAGCTGTATTATCTTAGGATGGAAGATGGATATTCTGTGACAAAACATCTAAATTCCTTTAATACATTGGTAAGTCAACTTGTCTCTGTTAATATTACGATTGCCGAAGAAGATAAGTGTATTAATTTGTTATGTTCTTTTCTAGACTCTTTGGATAATCTGGTTGTAGCAATTGGTAGTACCACTCAATCTACATTGAAGTATGAGGATGCAGTTGCATCCTTATTATCTGAAGAGATGAGGCGGAAACACATTGATGGTCATAACATAGATTCTTTATTTGTAAGAGGTCATACTCAAGACAAGAATCTTGGTAAGTCTTCGAGGGGGAGATCTAAATCTACAGGTATATCTAAGTCTCCAGGAAAATATTTGAGGAAATGCTAGAAGTGTGGTAAAATAGGGCATTATAAGAAAGATTGAAAGTCTAAGAAGATTGATAAACCAAAGGGATTTGATAGTACCTCTTCCACAGAGACGAAATCCTCCACTGAAGAAGGAGGTGATGTTGACCTGGAGTCTACAGGTACACATGCATACTTTGATGTATGGTTGATCGACTCAAGTGCGCCATACCATATAACTCCTCACAGGGAGTGGTTCTGTGAATACGAAAAATACGATGGTAGTGATGTATTCCTAGGAGATGATTCGACATCCAAAATCATGGGACGTGGAAGGGTTAAGTTGTTGCTAAAAGATGGAAGGATTAGAACTCTCCCTGGGGTTCTACACATTCCAAAACTATCCAGGAGCCTAATATCTGTAAGCAAGTTGGATGATGCAGGAGTGGATACTATATTGGGAAAGGGCACTTGCAATATGGTACGAGGAGCAATGGTGTTGATGAGGGGATTTCGGTGTGGAACTATGTACAATTTGTTGGGAAGCACTTATACTAATGGGTGTAACAGTTTTGTTTTCCCTGAGTAAAAAAATAAAGAAGACAAGACCAATATTGTCCCCGGAAAGAAGACCATGTTGTGGCATCAAAGACTGGGGCATATTGGAGAAAAGGGCCTTCGAACACTACACGGTAAAGGTATGGTTGAAGGTATGTCTAATTGCACTCTGGATTTTGATTTATGTGAACATTTCATATATGGAAAACATAATCGAGTAATATTCCCATCTGGTGCTACAAGAGCAAAGGGGATCTTAGAGTTGATACACAGTGATGTGTTTGGACCTGTGCCTATTCCATCACTAGGTAAATATGTGTATTATGTTTCATTCATAGATGATTTATCAAGGAACACATGGATTTATTTTCTTAGAAAGAAATATGAGGTATTTGATAAATTTAAAGAGTTTAAGGCTATGGTAGAAAATCAGATAGAGAAGAAAATAAAGGTATTGAGGATAAACAAGGGTGGAGAATTCTGCGGAAATGAATTCGAAGATTTCTGTAAGAAGTGTGGTATAGCACGGCAGAAGACTACTCCATACACACCTTAGCAAAATGGAGTTGCAGAAAGGATGAACAGGACATTGATGGAAAAAGCAAAGAGCATGCTCAGTGGTGTCGAGTTAGGACAAGAATTCTGGGCAGAGGCAGTGGGTACAACATGTTAGTTGGCCAATCGATCACCTTCATCAATGCTGAATGATAAAAAACCACATGAGGTATGGACTGGAAATAAACCCTCTCTTGAACATATTAGAGTGTTTGGTTGTGATGCTTATGTGCATGTTCCAAAGGAAAATAGGAGTAATTTGGACAAAAGGGCTAAAAAATGTATCTTTATTGCTTATAAAGATGGTGTGAAAGGTTACAGGCTTTGGAACCCATAAACTAAGAAGACAATTTACAGTTGGGATGTTGTGTTTAGAGAGGTAAAAGATGTTTCCAAACAGGAATTCATACCAAGGCAAGAAGAACCTGAGAAAATAGAGTTTGAGTTGGATGATGCAAAATTTGAATCATTTGAAGAAGATGAAGAAGAAGAAGAAGAACCTCATACCCCAGTATTGAGGAGATTAGTGAGGGAAAGAAGGAAACCAAAAAGGTATAGTCCACCTGATTTTCGTTCTAATTTTGCTTTATCTATTACTGATGATGATCCTAGAACTGTCAGGGAAGCAACGAATTCAAAGGATAGTAAACTATGGAAGAATTACATAGTTGAAGAAATGGATGCCTTGGATAAGAATGAGGCATGGGATATAGTTGAGTTGCCAACTGGAAGAAAATATTTTGGTAGAAAATGATTGTTTAAGAAGAAGTTTAATGTAGAAGGAAAGGTGGAGAAACACAAAGCTCGGTTAGTAGCAAAAGGTTATTCCCAGGTAGAGGGAATTGATTTTGGTGAGATTTTTTCTCCTTTTGCCAAGTTAACGTCTATTAGATTTCTTTTATCTATTGTTGTTGATTTTGATATTGAACTGGAACAGATGGATGTGAAGACAAAATTCCTACATGGGGATCTGGAAGAAGAAATCTACATGAAGCATCCAGAAGGCTTTGTAGTGAAGGGAAAGAAAGAGCTGGTATGTAAGCTAAAGAAGTCACTATATGGTCTAAAGCAATCACCTAGGATGTGGTACCAAAAGTTTGACACATACATCCTTGGATTGCAATTTGTGAGAAGCAGGGCTGATCACTGTGTATATTCCAAGCAGGTTGGTAATCACTTCATTTATGTAGTGTTGTATGTTGATGACATGTTGTTGGTAGGAAATAACATGGATGTTATCAAGGAGGTTAAATTGCAGCTATCCTCCAAATTTGACATGAAGGATCTCGATGTTGCTAACTTCATTCTAGGAATGGAGATTAAAAGATATCGTGCAAACAAGAAACTCTAGTTGAATAAGAGAAAATATGTTGAGACGATATTGCAGAGGTTTAATATGCATGGAAGTAAACCGGTCAAGGTTCCTATCCCTATAGGTGTAAAGTTATCTGCAGACCAGTGACCCAAGACACAAGAAGAAGAAGAGGACAAGTCCCATGTTTTGTATGCCAGTGAAGTTGACAGTTTGATGTATGCAATGGTCTGTACTAGACTAGACATTGCACATGCAGTGGGAGTTTTGAGCAGGTATATGTCAAAACCAGGGAAGGATAATTGGACAACAATAAAGAGGGTCTTCAGGTATCTTCGTGGCACTACCAGTTATGGTTTGTGCTACAAAGGAAGACCAGGATTGGACAGAGTGGTGGACATACATGTCTTTGTTGATGCAGGCTGGGCTAAAGATTTGGATCGCATAAGATCTACAAGTGGGTATGTGTTCAACCTGTTTGGAGGAGAAATCAATTGGATAAGCAAAAGACAGGCTGTAGTGGCACTCTCAACTAAAGAACTTGAATACATGGAAGCCACTCATGCAAGCAAGGAAGCAGTATAGTTACAGAGATTGTGTTCAGGTATTGGGTTGGTACAACAAGCAGTGAGATTATATTGTGACAGTCAGAGTGCAATCTTCATGGCAAAGAACCCAGCTTATCATTTGAAGACAAAGAATATTGATGTTCAGTATCACTTTGTGAGAGACATGGTTGAAGAAAAGAAGGTGTTGTTGGAAAAGATTGACACTTTGAAGAATGTTGCAGATTCATTGACAAAGTCTGTGAGCACATAAAAGTTCTCCTGTTGTAGAGTAATAATGGGAATTGTTGCCTTGGATTGTTGACTATATAATCATGTGAACCCCTGTATGCAAAGAAAACAACAAGTGGGAGAATGTTGGGTATGTGTTATATTCTTTGCATGTGTGTGTGGGCGCGTCAGATTCGACAATTGCGTCTAATGATCCCAATGATGCCATTGATTAATTTTGGTTTTGCTTAAGAATATATATGCATTTCTTTACTTCACGGGTTTAAAACTTACAAGTGGAACCTTCAACAAGTACTTCCCTTGGTATGGGATTTGATATAATTAATTGGGTTAGTAACATTAAAGTTCCTATTCCCTTGATAAAGTTAGCTAAGGTTGCCTTTGTCAACATAAATATAAATAAATTCCTTGGCATAGAAGAAATTAATCAACCAAGTCAAGTTTTTGAGAATAATGAATATTTCCCTGTTGGTATCCAAGCTATGACTTAAAAAGGAAAAATGAATGGAAGTGAGTCTACCCTTCTTCATATCATTAATAGTGAATAACTTGCACCTTCATAATTTCATGTTGGATTCTGGAGCCTCAACCATTGTCGTGTCGCTTAAGGTCATGAACCAATTGGGAGTAAAGACCACCAGACCATATAGAAATGTATGCACTATGGATTCCAAAGAAATCTAGGTGTGTGGTTTAAATAAGGACCTTCAAATTAAATTAATTTCTTGCTCAAAAATATCATTATTGATGGATGTAGTTGTTAAATATGTCCAAGATGCATGGCGAATGTTGTTAGCTTACAAGTGGGCTACCAATCAAGGAGGTATAATCCAAATAGACCTATCTTATAATACCATTCCTACATGTGAAAACACTTATGTAACCTTGTACCATGCGAAAATGAAGAAGTGTCATGTAGATGACCCCCAATATCCCATGAATGAGTTTGTGTTATGGATATGACCTAGGATCTTACAATGTGTTATCTAATTTTGTAGCTCCCCAAGAAGTCAATATTGTTTGGAAGATGAATGTTGATGGAGTTAAGTCTAGAGCAAGGTATAGTGTATGGATTGTTTTCACATCCCCTCGGGGTATTACATCATGCTATGTGTTCCATTTAGAATTTGAGTCAACAAACAATGTGGAAGAGTAAAAATAACTCCTTTTAGGAATAAATATAGCTAAGGACACGGGAACCAAAATTTTGAAGATAGAAGGTGACTCTGACTTGGTGATCAGGCAAGTAAAGGAGTAATTTTTTTGCAAGAATGATAGGCTAAAAAGGTATAGGAATGTGGCGTGGATCCATACCATGGATCTATTTGATGTGTTATCCATAAAAGTAGAGCATATAATGTTTAATGAGGAATTTGATGCTTTGGTAGTTGTTGCTTCAACTCTCCAACCTTGCAAGGAGGAAGATTAGAGATCATATTTAGAGAATTTATTCCCAAAAAGTTTGAGCATTGGAAGGTTTTTGATGGTGATGCCTGAATCATAAGATTTATGAACAACCTGCAAGAATTCGTAGAAAAATAGAAAGACCGGGGAGAATAAAGGATAGAGTATCAATAAGAGTTTAAAGAAAACAAGATTCTTGCAAGTCTTGTTCCGCTAGAAAATATTTTTGATAGACATGATATGTATAAACGAAAAAAAAAAAAGTGCTAAAGCCTGATGATTAAATGGATATTAACATAGGATCCCATGGTAGCCCTAATATTTAAAAACTAGGTAAAGGTACCACAGGAAAAGAAAGAAGAGAGATACAAATTCTAATCAAATAATATAGAGATATATTGACCTAGTCATATGACAATTTAAAGGATTAAAAGGGTGATATAATCCAAGATCCTATTCCTTTAAAAGAGGATGACAAACCATCTAGACAAAAGATAAAATAGATAAATCCTAAGTTGGTACTCCTCATTCAAAAAGAGTTACAAAAGACGCTTGAAGAGAAGATCATTACTCGCACAAGACATTCATATTGGGTATCCAACCTTCTAGTAGTAAGGAATAAAATTTGCGAAATTAGACTTTCTGTCAATTTTAGAAACCTAAATGTATTATCAAAGAAGGATAATTATGCATTGCCAAACATGCATCGCCTATTACAAAGAATTACAAGATTGGAAATGATGTCCATGTTGGATGGATTCTTAGGTTATAATTAAATATGGGTGAACAAGGATGATCAACATAAGACTACATTCACTACACCTTGGGGAATGTTTGAATATCTAAGGATGTATTTTGGATTACTCAACGCAGTTACCACTTTCCAAAGAGCCATGGATTATGCATTTAGGGACCTTATGGGAAAGATAATTGAAATATATCAAAATGATCTTACTGCGTTTTCAAAGGAGAGAAAGTCCCACTTTAATCATATTAAGCAAGTGTTCAAGCAATGTCACATGGAATATCGGTGAACCCAAATAAGTCCATATTCAAGGTTCATGATGGAAAACTCTTTGTTGGTTGTGAAGCCTAATCATCTTCTTAATTCATATGCAGGTTAAAGAGACTATAGGATACACAATTCTTGGCCTATTCATTATAAGTTCGTAGTTCAAATACATATTTTTTTTACGCAATTCAAAAATTGTAATTTTGTAGTCAATCTAGACCTTCATTATAAGGTCTCATATCTGACGGTAGAAGTTATGTTAGGGTTTTTCCCCCTAGAAGGAAACCCTCTTTTTATGAGGAATTGTATTGCGGTTGTGTGTGTAGTAGAGTAAATATTGTATTCTAAGAGAGGATATTGTGAGAGAAAGAAGAGGAAGTTACAACGGGTGTGTTGTAGGTTGTATCCCTTCATTTGCTGGATTATAAAAAGAAAGGACCCAGTAATTTCTCTAGTGGACATAGCCCACACTGGGTGAACCACGTATATGTGTCTGTATTTTATTGTGTATCTTATGTGTTTTATTTTCGCACTTATTTTTATTGTATTGCTCAGTGATCCTATTTTTTCTAACAAACTCATTGGACACATAGTCTCAAAGGATGGGGTAAAGGTTGACCCAAAAAGGATTGAACATATCAAATAAATTCCTTTACCCAAAAACAAGAAAGCGCTTCAATAATTCTTTGGAAAAATAAACTTCGTCTGGTAGTTCATTCCTAACATTCTCGAAATAACAAATCATATATCTAAATTGCTTATGAAAATGTGGATTTCAAATGGGATGAAGAAGGAAAGTTGGCTTTCAAAGCAATTAAGGGAGCTTCATGAAATTCCCAGTGCTAGTAAGTCACGATTATTTGAAGGATTTCCAAATCTTCTCCTTCACTTCCAAAGACACAATAGCGGGTTTCTTACGTCAAAAAAATGATCAAGGTGAAGAGCAACATATATCTTTCATGAGAAAATCCCTTTGGATGCAAAACTAAAATAAGCCATCGTGGAAAAGAAAAATTATGCATTTGTGAAGTGCTTATAACATTTTCACGCATATGTTGGATATTCTAAGTTTGTGGCCTATGTCCCCCATTTAGAAATTAAATATATATTAGCTCAACAATATTTCTTAGGAGTGAGAGGAAAATGGATGGAAAAAATTCAAGAGCATGACTTAGAGATTAGGCCCACCAAATTTGTAAAGGGGAAAGGGTTAGCCTAGATGCTAACTGAAATAAATGAATCCTCTCTTGGCATGAAATAAGAATGATATCCATGGTGATAGAAGAATTGGAAAAACATGAGTGGTATGTTGATATAATTTATTACCTTAAGAACTTCACTTGTCCTAACCACCTAGTAGATCATACTAGGAGGAGAGACCTAAGATTAAAATCCTCTAAATTCTACTTCATTCATCAAGACATGGAATGGAGGAATCCTAAAGGATTGATCCTCAAATGTGTAGACCTTGAAGATTGTAGAAAGATAATGGATGAATTTCATGGGGGAATATTTGGTTGACACCCCACAAAAATAAACACAACCCATAATATCCTAAGGGGTGGTTATTATTGGCCAAGTATATTCATTCATTTCCATAAGTTCGTAACGAGATGTCAACTATTAGCACTGTCATTTTTCTTTTTATTAAGGGTCGGTCTTAGTCGAGTCATGGTCCGTGTGTCAAATCATGTAAAGTCAGGTATTGAACAACAAAGGGGTCGAAGTCAACAAGTGGTCGGTTGTCCCTTGGAGTCGAGAAGGGATTTCAGAGTCAAAACATGTGTAAATGGTACGAGTATGTTCCCAAAGAGTCAGATCCTATCAAAAATAAAGTTTTTTACGTGCCGAGGGTCGAGGCAAGTTGTTAAATAGAAGTTGCGTTGGCAAGTGCAGTGACCATCATCAACTCATTATGAAAGCTGGAAGAATGAAAAATCACGGCACTCGTATCATGTATGCCCTGTAGCCCTTATCAATTGTACTTTACATGCTCTGAAGTGTACTTGTCATGCAGATGTGATGCGAAAAATCTTTAGTTCGCTTCGAAACATCCAATCGCCATGAATTCAGTGTTCCCTAGCACGATTCCACCTCACGCCCGCTTTGTTATAAATTATGGATGTTCTGCATACATTTTATTCACCAGTCAATCTTATGCACTGTGTGTAGTTATTCTCGCAAGCCCAGATTGATTAACATTTCTGCCTTGGGCCCGTGCCAAATCCACCGTGCGCAGGAAAAATACGCATTGCACCATGGAAACCTCCCAAAACATAAGGAAGGGCACATGAAGTGGCAAAAGCATTCAACCTAAGCCTCAAAGCTTCACGTTGATAAATGAAGATTTGAAGGTCAAAGCGTCCTTTGAGTAGTTCGTATGCATGGCCTTTTGTAGGAAAATTCAAGGATTCAATATGAGACTAGCTGAGCAGTTCACACTGAGTTTTGATGGATTCCACGCGATGATCTCAGGTGTCACTTTCCAGGTAACTGAGGAAACCTTGTCGACCGCAACAATGATCCCTCTACGTGGCGAAAGGTGGTTCAAAGGCATGCCCTTGGACGTGCGGTGCTATGAAGACTTCATCAAGCGAGATTGTTTAGGTGGGAAAGTCGAGACATGCGTTCCAAGTAGATATTTGCAGGAATCTTTCTGGAAACTACTTGGAGTAATTAGGAATTATTTCACATGTGAAGGAGGTTTGATAGAATACATTCACATCACATTAGATTTTTGATGCACTTCATAAGAAGGAGACTATTAAATCTCCCCTTTTTCTTGCACCAGAACCTCCGAGAGATGGCAGACAACGCCCAAGCTAAAGCATATCAATAGAAAAGGAGACTCTCTCATGTCTCGCTAATTAAATTGATGGTAGTTGAGGAATTAAGATGGTTGGGAAGAAACTGGGATTCTTTCTTGCTCATAGCAGGCATCCCCAAGGATCCAAAAGGAGATTTCCCTCTACCCGCGGAAAGGGTAATATCACACCGTGCGAAGGCTGCAGTGAGAGAGGTTGTGCGGGGAGAAAGGATGTTGGAAGCCCTATCCCCCAAACAAAAAATACCTCGGAGAAGGGGTAGGCCGAAGAAGAAAAAGGAAGTTGGGGAAAACCAAGTCCCGAATGAACCGCGCACAAAGTCAACTGCCAAAGAATTCCTTGTGCGTTCCATTCTGATGGAACCCGTCGAAAGTATAAGTCGAGAAAGTTGGATTAGAACGAGGAGGAAAGATGTCGAAGGCATAGATGTTCGAGAGTCGTCTCAGCAACTGAAACAAGCGTAACTCGCTATCGTTGAGATTTACCAGGAAAACAGAGATCTAAGAAAACAGTTGACAACAAAGACCCTTGAAGTGTCAGTGTCACAGGGCTGCGAAGGAAATGCGACATGGCTCAAGAGACATCTTAGGGAAGCGTAGGATACAATCATACAGTTGCACGAAACACAGAGGATGTCAGAAGAAAGGAATGTGAAGCACCTCAAAGAATGTGAAGCGGTCGGGGAGAAGGTCTGCGCAGCTCTTGCTAGCGCACATAAGAAGCATGATTCACTAGGTTCATTCTTGTATTCTCAAATGTGGCATAGATTTTGACAATTTTGAAGAAGGAAACCAACATTCACTTTCCAGTACACACCCCAGCAAATGAGCACGCAAAAGAGATCAAGGTCGTTACAGTGGATGGCGACAGTCTGACAGAGCACTTGATCATTCAGATACCCTAACAAAGGAAGGCATCGACACATCACTCTCCCCATGATGAGACCTTGTTGATAACTGAACCCCCATGGGAAAGACAAGTGATTATGATGCGATGAATGCAGATGTTTTCTATTTCAGGAAAAGCATCATACAAAAGGTCATTTAACAAAGAACAGTTAGTTTCCTAAATTCTAGGGATAGTAGTTAGAGATCAGGGCAGCCCAAGTGGCACCCTTGCCTATATATTTTATCTTTTCAATGTAAGTCGGGTTGGTTGGAAAACTAGTGTAGAAAGTCACTATTGAATGTAGTTTGAGCTCGATCGAAATTTAATGCAAAAATCTTGAAGCTTTGATGAAAAGATTCTAATTGTAGCAATTAGATGTTTTGTTTCCTTTCTTTGCATACGTACTTCCTATATTCTTTATTCATATCTATTTTTGTCTGAATCAGAACGTAATTTCGAACCTAAGATTCGTTGTGCAACGCCCTAGGATTTGCGCCATTCAGAAAAACTATTTTTCCTCTAAGTTAACTTTGAATTCATCCTCAGCGGTGCTCTGAGTTGCTTCATGTGTTTTTTCCCTCACCACACAATGATTTTAAACTAAAAATTGTTGCTTACTTAGCCTTTATCCTCTCAAGTTCAGTCATCGAGTCATTTGTTTCCATCGTTTTCTTAAATCGACTCCATAGCCCGAGGTCTTACTCTCTTTTGCCAATAGAACCAGAACTTATTTTTCAAAGGTGTTAAATCTAGTCGACATCTTAAAGCCATATCCTGTACTGAGACAACGTCTCCCAAGAGATCCCTCTCCAGGTCTGAAAAGCTAGTTTCGAGTCTCAAAGTTGGTTTGTAGGTTGCTTCTGTCATTCGTTTCTCAGTCGAACAAAGTTTATAGAGTGCTAACATTCTAGCATCATTGTCGGGGATGCAATTGAATAAATTTTCCCTGGGAGAACGACTAAAGTTATAGTTTTGACCCTTGAGGGTAAAAGATGGAAAAACATATATATTGGCCGAAACCTTTACCCTGGCAGCTGGAGTCAAAAAGACCAGTAGCATAAAGTAGCGTGATTCAGGACCCTAGCTCCGAAGACGATCTATACCAGAGCAAATCCTAACCCAAACCCTGTAGATATTGTGTGAAATCCCGAGAAGCTTCTACGCAGGACCAGGGAGCAAGCGCTAGACCCATTCTACTATCTCAACAGAATCTTGTCCCTACCCAAAGACGACGCGCAAAGCGTTGATGACATTGATTTTGACGCCTTGTTTGAGCAAACCTTGTTCATGTCTAAGTCAGAAACTAGTTTGGATGATATAGTCTTCGACCATAAGAGGTTTCAAGCCCTGATACCTAAGAACATCCCCCAAATCCCTAACCCCCCAAGAGCCATGGCTTCCAGATTCTCCTCCCTCATTCTGCCAGCCCAACTACATGATTTTCCCTAGAATTACAGCTAGAGGATCAAGCCCTAAGATGTTGAAGGGAACGTTTCATCCCAAAAGCATCTGGATTGGTTCAATGATTTTGTCAACCTAGAGGAGGTAGACTATGAAGACGCAAAAATGAGGTTGTCCATGCAGAGTCTTTAGGGGGAGGTGAGGAAGTAGTTCAAATCCCTCCCAACAACAAGCATTTAAGACTTCGTCGCATTCAAAATGTCTTTCATTACTAGATGGGGAAACAAGAAGAACCCATTGTAGTTGTTGACGCAGTACAATAACATGAAGAGGGCGCCAGAGGAGATGATGCAAGAATTATTAACCTGTTTCATGAGGGTGTATAACTCAATTCTCGCAGAAGTCTAGCCGCCCCCGGGGCTACGCAGCTGTGATATGTCGATTCCTTCGATAGAAATTTCGCCTTGCTGTTGAGAGAAAGAAGATCAAAAAATATGGATGCCATGATGAGCGATGCAATCGAAGTTGAGGTAAATCTGATGGTGTCGGGGAAGATCAAACATAGATTCAACAGAGGCGATAAGAAACCCCAAGGGGATGCACAGTCGTCGACATCTCGGTCCTCGGATGACAAATTCAACTTGATGATGAAGACGATGGAGAAACTGATGGAAAGACTATCCATGGGAAACAAACCTGTTGCCCGAGAACAACATGACCCCCAACCCATAAATCAGGACCTCATAAAGGGTTAGGTCCCTTGGATCAGACATAGAGAGCAAAGAGACCAGGGCGACCAACAAACAAGACCTTTGTTCCAAAATAATTATGCAAACAAAGATTTTGATCCGATGTTCCAATACCAAATGCATTGCTGCGATGACAAGGACACACACGTGTTTTTGATGAAGGGAGAATGTGATCAATACATGAGCGAAAATGACGATATTATGCTTGAGACAGAAGAAACACTCTCCTGGGAAACAAAAGAATTTAGGAAAGGTTATCACAATGCCATCATGCAATTTCAGAAACAATACAACCTAAGGAGCAAGAAGGCGCCTACATAACCTCAGCAGACAAATCCCATAAGGAAACTTCCAGCAGATATCCCTTCCACAAGTTGCCCAAAGCCAGACAACCCGACCAAGGATACGGCTAAAAAGGAAAATTCAAAGGAGGAGGCCCTGAAGAAATCACCAGAGACAAGCCGGGAAACGCATGGCAAAGAGGTAGAAAAAGTCTCTCCCCCCTTTAACTTTGAGAATAAATGGACAAGAACAAAATCTTCGTCCCATTCAAAAAACTTATCAAAAAGGGTGAGTATCGGGAGCAGATTATTAAAATGCTAAAAATGGGAGAAACCCCCAACACTTTGAACATCCAGGACGATCACCCTGCTATTTAATATGGATCTCGCGTAGGGGAGACAAATGATACTGAGGATGTTCCCTCGTTTTATGTCAAATTCAAGGTCCATGACATGACCCTGCATAACGCCATGTTGGATTTAGGCGCGTCGCACAATCTCATGCCAAAGGTGATCATGGACGAGTTGGGTTTGGACATCTCTAGGCCATATAAGGACCTTTTTTCTTTCGATTCGAGGAAAGTCAAATGTTTAGGTCTCATCAAAGACTTGGTCGTGTCGTTGGCCCAAATTCCTTCAAAGAACATGGTCATGGATGTGGTCGTCGCCGATATAAACCCTAAGTTTGGCATGTTGTTATCCAGGTCGTGGTATACAAAATTAAAGGTAACTCTGCAGATGGACATGTCATACGCTACCATTCCTGTCTTTGGCCAGGAGAGGCGGTTATACAGAGAAGTACTACTGAAGTATATGGTAAGAAGTAAGACGCAGCCAAATAACTATCCTATCTACTCCATCGACACTGAGGTCGTCTCCTCCATATTTTATAATGACCTAAGTTTTGAAGAGGAAAAGTTGACAGTCGTCATGACCAATGATGATAAAGCTACGTGACGAGAAACAGAGTGTGCTGACCCGAGGAACCGCGGGGAGAATGAGATGTGGAACATGAGTTTCGATGGTGTTGTTAGCAAGGAGGGGGCAGGGGTCGGCGTATGGATAAGCCCTCCCAAGGTGGACACAAAACTCTTCTCATACAAGCTCTCTTTCGACTGTACAAACAACATGGCCAAGTATGAGGAACTAATTTTGGGCCTGAAGGTTTTGAAAGAATTAGGCGCGAAGAGGATAACAGTGCACAATGACTCTGAGCTATTTATAAACTAGGCGAAAGGAATGTATCAATCCAAACATCCCAGGCTGAGAGTGTACATAAACCTAGTATTGGACCTCCTCGAAGAATTCTTGGAGTATAATCTATCGACAATCCCTAGGGGGCAGAATCAAATCGCCGATGCATTGGCCACCTCGGCCTCGGTTTTTAAAATTCCCATCTTTCCCAACAGAAAATACAAGATTGAAGTCAAACACAGGCCGACAGTTCCTGATAATATCAAATATTGGCAGATGTTTGAGGACAAAAAACAAGTGGAGATATTTCTCCAAATGAGCGACGAATTCAATACCATAAACATTGATGACGAGTGTTGTTGCGACAAAGATGAGAGCACAGATGCACCTAGTAGTGATGACCCTTTCCAGAACTAGATAGCAAGAAGGGACATAGTAGAACTGAAAAATAATATCATCCCAAAGGGGCTAGTTCCGTTGGAAAATATTTTTGATGAAAACAATGTGGCTAGAAATCCCAAGATCACTGCAAATGATGAAGATGTCAAAGATTGCAACATCGGGACTAAGGAGAACCCAAAAATGATCAAATTGTCAAAAATGCTCAGTCTAGAGGTCAAACAAGATTACATCAAGTTCATGAAGGATTTCCCTGATGTTTTCACTTGGATTTATGACGACTTGAAGGTTTATGACACTAAGGTGATTCAACACGACATTCCTCTCAAAGAAGACCAGAGGCCTTTCAAACAAAATCTGAGATGGATAAATCCTCTGCTGCTTCCGCTAATAAAAAATGAGGTAAAGAAACTCTTTAAAAGCTAAATATATCATTTATTTAAGGTTTTCGAAGTGGGTGGCCAACTTGGTGCCTGTAAGAAAAAAGAGCGGCGAAATAAGATTGTGTGTGTATTTTCAAAACTTGAACAAAGTGTCCCTCAAGGACCACTACCCGCTCCCTAAGATGGAATATATTTCGCAAAAGGTGGTGGGGTCCCAGAAGATGTCCATGCTGGACGATTTTTCAGGTTACAATGAGATCCTGGTACACCCTAATGACAGGGAAAAGATGACCTTTACGACACCATGGGTGACGTTCAGGTACGCTAAGATGTCGTTCAGTTTGATGAACGTCGGAGCTACCTTCCAGAGGGAAATGGACATAACATTTTCTGATGAAAAGGACAAGTTTATTGTGATCTATTTGGATGATATCATAGTATACTCTGACTCTGACGAACAACAACTCAGGCATCTGAAGAAGGTCTTCCAAAAATGCAGGAAATTCAACATATCATTGAATCCAAAAAAGTCACATTTTGGGATGAAAGAAGGGAAGTTGTTGGCGCACATCATATCAAAAGAGGGTATTAAGATATACCCCAGCAGGGTTGAAGGGATCTTGAAGATTGACACTTCGCACAGTAAGAAGGAGGTGCAATCCTTACTGGGAAAAGTGAATTTCTTGAGATGATTCATCCCGAACCTTGCAGAAATTATAAAACATATCACCTACATGCTCAGAAAGGGGAACGAGATCAAGTGGAACCAGGAATCCAGGAAATCATTTGAATATATCAAGGTAGCGCTGACTAAATCTCTTGTGATGGCCAACCCCAACTTCACGAAAGACTTCATCTTGTTTTCGTTCGCCTCAAAGCATACAATTGCGGGCATGTTGTTACAGAAAGACGATCAGAAATTTGAGAAACCTATAGCCTATTTCAGTCGGATGCTGAGGGATTCCCCACTGAGGTATGACATTATGGAGAAACAAGTGTACGCCTTAGTAAAATCCATAAAGGAGTTCAAAATGTACATATTACACTCCCACGTTATCACTTACGTGCCCAACAACTCAGTGAAGGATATCCTGACTCAGCCTGACCTTGAGGGAAGAAGAGGTAAGTGGATAGCGGCCATGATGGAGTACGACCTTGATATCAAGCCCACGAAGCTGATTAAAGGTCAGGGCCTTGCAAAGCTGATGGTGCATTCGAACTGTGACATTTTGGGAATCAACTTTATCACTGATCTGTCAGAGAATCCTCAAGAAGAAACAACTACGCAGGTGTCTCAAAATTTCATCGATTCACCGTAGTATACATACATCATATATGTGTTAAGGAATATGCAAGCCCCTCCGAGTTTAAGTAATCCCAAGGTCGGATTCTTAAATCTCAAAGCCGTTAAGTTCTACATCTTGGATAACTCATTGTACTGGAAAGATCCCAGAGCGTTATTGTTGAGTTGTTTGTTGGAAGATGACGCTAAGCGAGCTATCAGGGAATTCCACAAAGGTGACTGCAGAGGACATCACTACTGGAAAACCACCATGCATAAAATCCTAAGAGCAGGATACTATTGGCCTAGCATCTTTGCAAACGTATACAAAGAATTTTCTAGTTGCCATGAGTGTCATATTTTCGATGGAAGGAGAAAGCTCCAACCCCTGCCGCTAAAACCGATCTTGGTCGAAGCTGCTTTCATGCAATGGGGCTTGGAATTTATAGGAGATATCCATCCACCATCCTCAACGTAGCATAGATGGATACTGACGGCCACATATTACTTCACGAAATGGATAGAAGCAATCCCAATGAAGCAGGCTACTGACGCGGTCATCATCCAATTTCTGGAGACAAACATCCTATCCAGATTTGGATGCCCTATCAAGATCATAACAAATAACGTAGTCGCATTCAAGTCCAAGATGATGGATAATTTTTGTCAGGATTACAATATAACCCTGGGACATTCTACAGCGTATAACCTGCAGGGAAACTGGTTAGCAGAATCGTCAAATAAAATCTTGACCAGGATCATCAAAAGATTTCTACAAGACAACAAGAAGGCCTGGCATAAAAACATTATTTACGCGCTATGGGAGGACAGGGTCACTACCAAGAATTCCATCTCGACCTCTCCATTCCATATCGTATATGGCGCATATGCGGTTTTCCCCACCTCACTGGGGTTACCCGTCGAGAAGTTGTTGCAGGAGCAGGAAGTCGAGCCAGATGATGCCCAGAGGAGGATAAATCAGTTGATTCACACACAACAGATGAGGGAGAAGGTGTACAATTGATCATAACTCCACCAGGAAAGGATGAAGAAAACCTTCGATAAGCATTCTAAGAAGGAGGATTTCCAGATGGGGGACCTGTGCCGAAATGAGACGTGAGGAATGAAGATAAAGGAAAGCACATAAAGTTTGATCATCTTTGGATGGGTCCATTCAGAATCAGTGCATTTCACAGGAACGACGCCTATTTTCTAGAAGAGCTTGATGGAGAATGCATTGGTTGGGGTCCTGTAAACCACAGGTTCTTCAAACACTATCTGGTGCAATAAAGTCTGTTTAAGTCACATGTCATTGTAAATAGTCATTTTAATTTTTTTTCAAGATAGGCGTTTTCAAGTCAGTGTGTCAGCAGAAAGTTGAAGCTCAAAGTGAAGGACTTGAGTTTATGTTGAATCTGTTAGAAACTGTGTCAATAAGTTTAGGTCGTGTTGTTTCTTTTTGTGTTTCAGTCTCTGAAAGTCAAATAAGGTCTAATGGTCAGGCACCTGGTCTGTTTTTCTTTGCTACCTCACTGGGAGGATAGCATCCCCGTTGGAGCTAGTTGTTAATGTCGTCATTTTTCTTTTTTAGTAAGGGTCTATCTTAGTCAAGTCATGGTCCGTGTGTCAAAGCATGTAAATTCAGGTACTAAACAACAAAGGGGTCGAAGTCATCAAGTGGTAGGTTGGCCCTTGGAGTCGGGAAGGGACGTCAAAGTCAAAACATGTGTAAATGGTACGAGTATGTTCCCAAAGAGTCGGGTCCTGTCAAAAAGGAAGTTTTTTACATGCCTAGGGTCGAGGCAAGTTGTTAAATAGAAGTCGCGTCGGCAAGTGCAGTGACCATCATCAGCGCATTATGAAAGATGGAAGAATGAAAAATCACGGTGCTCGTATCATGTATGACCTGCAACCCTTATCAATTGTACTTTACACGCTCCGAAGTGTACTCGTCACGTGGATGTGCTACAGAAAATCTCCAGTTCACTTCGAAACATCCAGTCACCATGAATTTAGTGCTCCCTAGCACAATTCCACCTCTCGCTCGCTCTGTTATAAATTCTGGATGTTCTGCATACGTTCTATTCACCATTCAAGCTTATGCATTGTGTGTAGTTCTTGTCGCAAGCCCAAGTTGATCAATATTTCTGCCTTGGGCCCATGCCAAATCCACTGTGTGTAAGACGAATACACGTTACACCATGGAAATCTCCCAAAACATAAGGAAGGGCGTGCAAAGTGGCAAAAGCACTGGGCCCGAGCCCCAAAGCTTGACGTTGATAAATGAAGATCCGAAGGTCAGAGCATCCTTTGAGCAGTTCATATGCATGGCCTTTTGTAGGAAAATTCAAGGATTCAATATGAGACTAGCTGAGCATTTCACACTCAGTTTCGATGGATTCCGCATGGTGATCTCAAGTTTCACTTTCCAGATAATTGAGGAAACCCTATCGACCGCAACAGAGATTCCTCTACATGGAAAAAGGTGGTTTAAAGGCACTCCCTTGGATGTGCGGTGCTATGAAGACTTCATCAAGCGAGATTGTTTAGGTGGGAAAGTCAAGACAGGTGTTCTATGTAGATATTTGCAAGAATCTTTCTAGAAACTACTTGGAGTAATTAGGAAGTATTTCACCTGTGAAGGGAGGTTCGACATAATACATTGACATCACATTAGATTGTTGATACACTTCACAGGAAGGAGACCGTTAAATATCCCTTTTTACTTGCACCAGAACCTCTAAGAGATGGAAGACAACGCCCAGGATGAAGCAGATCAATCGAAAAGGAGACTCTCTCATGTCTCGCTGATTAAATTACTGGTAGTTGAGGAATTAAGATGGTTGGGAAGCAACTGGGATTCGTTCTTGCTCACAGCGGGCATCTCCAAGGATCCAAAATGATATTTCCCTCTACTCGCGGAAAGGGTAATATCACATCGCGCAGAGGCTAGAGTGAGAGAGGCTGTGCGGGAAGAAAGGACGTTGGAAGCCATGTCCCCCCAACAAAAAATACCCCGGAGAAGGGGTAGGCCAAAGAAGAACAAGGAAGCTGGGGAAACCCGAGTCCCGAACGAACTGCGCGCAAATTCAGCTTCCGAAGAATTACTTGCGTGCATCATTCAACTGGAACCCGTCGAAAGTACAAGTCGAGAAAGATGGAGTAGAACGAGGAGGACAGATGTCGAAGGCATAGATTTTCGAGAGTTGTATCAGCAGTTGAAGTAAGCGCAACTCACTATCGCCGAGCTTTACCAAGAAAACAAAGAACTAAGACAACAGTTGGCAGGAAAGACCCTTGAAGTGTCAGCATCACAGGGTCGCGAAGGAAATGCGACATGGCTCAAGAGACAGCTCAGGGAAGCACATGATACAATCATACAGCTGTGCGAAACTCAGAGGATGTCGAAAGAAAGGAATGCGAAGCACTTTAGATAATGTGAAGTGACCGGTGAGAAGGTCCGCACAACTCTTGCCAGCGCATAGAAGAAACATAATTGATTGAGTTCATTCTTGTATTCTCAAACATGGTGCATATTTTGACAGTTTTGAAGAAGGCGTCACCCTTAGATTGTTTTGTCATTTTGGTAATGATTGTGACAGCGAACAATCACTCGCCACGTACACACCCCAACAAATGAGCATGCAGCAGAGATCAAAGTCATTACAGTGGATGGAAAGATTATGACAGAGCACTTGATCGTTCGGATACCCTGACAAAGGAAGGCATCGACACATCACTCTCCCCATGACGAGACCTTGCTGATAACCGAACCCCCATGGAAAAGACAAGCGATTATGATGCAATCGAATGCAGTTGTTTTCTATTTCAGGAAAGGCGTCATACGAAAGGTCATTTAACAAAGACTAATCAGTTTCCTAAATTCTAGGGATAGTAGCTAGAGAGCAGGGAAGCCCAAGAAACGCCCTTTCCTATATATTTTATCTTTTCAATGTAAGTCGGGTTGGTTGGCAAACTAGTGTAGACAGTGACTATTGAATGTAGTTTGAGCTCGATCGAAATTTAATGCAAAATGCCTGAAGCTTTGATGAAAATATTCTAATTGTAGCAGTTGGATGTATTGTTTCCTTTCTTTGCATACTTACTTCTTGTATTCTTTATTCATATCTATTTATGTCTAAATCAGAACGTAATTTTGAACCTAGTATTCGTTGTGCAACGCCCTAGGATTCGTGCCATTAAGAAAAACCGTTTTTCCTCTAAGTTAACTCTGAATTCATCCTCGGCAATGCTTCAAGTTGCTTGATGTGCTTTTCCCCTCACCACACAATGATTTTAAACTGAAAATTGTTGCTTACTTAGCCTTTATCCTCTCAAGTTCAGTCCCTGAGTCATTTGTTTCCATCATTTTCTTAAATTGACTCCATAGCCCGAGGTCTTACTCTCTTTCGCCAATAGAACCATAACTTATTTTTCAAAGGTGTTAAATCTAGTCGACATCTTAAATCGGGTCTCAAAGTTGGTTTGTAGGTTGTTTATGTCATTTGTTTCTCAGCTGAACAAAGTTTACATAGTGCTAACATCAACCTTGTCAACCTTTCACATGAAATAAAATGTTAACATCTTTACCTTTGCAACCAATATTAGTAGAGGCACCCTTCCAACAATGAGGCCTTGATTTCATAGGTGAATTCAAAGATCATTATAGTAATGGTCATAAATGGATCCTCAGAGCCACATATTACTTCGCTAAATGGGTTGAAGTTACACCAACTAAGAGGGCCACTGACAAGGTAGTCATGGAATTCCCGGAAGAAAAGATCATCACTCATTCTTGAGTGCTAGTAAATATTACAACTAATAATTCCAAAGCCTTCAGTGCTACAAATTTATCAACCTTTTTCTTTGATAATGGCATTATTCTATTCCACTCCTCTAACTATTACCCTCAAGGAAATGGTCTTTTTGAATCAAGTAATAAGAATTCAATGACCATCATTAAAATGACAGTTGGGAAAAATAAGAAAAGTTAGGATATCAAGATCAAGTATGACTTATGGGATGATAGAATAACCAAGAAATACTCCACTAGAAAGATCCCAATTTAGTTGGTACATAGGATGAAAGTTACTTTTCGAATCCACTTAAAGATCCTAGTTTACCAAATACTATAGCAATTTTCATATAACCAAGATGTAGTCCAAAACATAATCAACCAACTAATCAAACTTGATGAGAATAGGATATGATCCTTTGATCGTCTAGAAAAGAATCAAGAAAAGGTTAAGTCCAAATTCGACAATAAATCTTGCCCAAGGAAATTCCAAAATGACGATCTTGTTCTCATGTGGAATAAAAGAATTGAAAAAGTAGGTAAACATGGTAAGTTTGAAATCCTTTGGTTGGGTCCCTATAAAATTAAAATCACTGCAGGTGATAAGTCATTTTATCTTAGTCACATGGATGGTGAAAAGTCGTCATTGTCCTTAAATGGGAAAATCTTAAAATTGTTTTGTAAAGACAATATCTGATGCCATAGGGAATCCTTGTAAATCAGATTAGAATAAATAAGCTCTTAAGCATGAGCATTACATTTACCTGTGCATCATTTAATTTATTGATTTCCACATTTAAATTTTTGTTTTGGAATAGTAAGATGATGCTCACATGTTATATTTTCTTCCTTTGAGATGATATGTTACTAACTAGTTTCTGTGTTCCTCTCATACATTGATTTATTGTTATCTCGAGATGGGGCGTGGAACTTGTGACTTAGTCCCTCTCCATGTATCAAACCCTACTTGTTGAAAATGTTTCAAGACTAATAAAATTTTCATATTCTAGAGTTCTCATGTAGTCTCCTATAGATCACATGTCCTCGAGTTGAAGTGAGTTGTTACCCCTCAGTTCCACTTCATAGTACCTCATTTTCTTTGCCAAATATGTTCCATTATATGAATAGATCTTGTGCCTATCTTGAGATGATGTAAAACATTAGAGTACTATGATAAAATGTGCCATCAAGATGATTTGTACTATGTATCATGATCAACCAAAAGTGTGACCATTGTATCTTATGTATTGTACTAGGCTATGCTTAGTGACCTATGCAAAAAAAATATTTTAGTCTAGGTGGTTGCTCTAGAACCTTGTGGTTTTTCATAGCCCATCCTCTTAGTCCCCATTTCAAGATAATCCCTACACTTATGGCTCGTACTAACCATATCATGGAAGTCATTTATGGCCAAGATGGGTGCACGGGGGTCTTGGAGTGGATCTATAGGACACGTGACTTAAGGAACCCCTAGGTTTTTTCACTTTACCCTTATGTAAAAGTGTTTCCCATGTATTGTGAAGGTTGTCATACCTAGAAAGAACACTTATTTTATGCCTAATTATGGATCTCCCCACGTATTTTTCACACTTTGTCCTAAGTGATCACCCCCCTATCACTTTGGGGACGCATGACATGTATTCATCACTTGAGGTTTCTCTACATATTTTCATGAGGAGACACGATGACCTAGGCACTTGAGATCCCTTCTTCATGCACCTAGACTCTCCATGCCATGCCATGTCATAGATCTTGGGGCACTTTACCATCTCACACATTTGGAGGCACATGTCAAACATTTTAATGAGACATCCACCTTGGAGGATGCATTACTTAGTTGTTGGAGCATCTATTTGTCACGTGTGGACCTCCTTAGGCCTCCCTTGAATTGAGGAGGAGGTTACACATTGGAGACCACCCATATGACCATTGGAGATGATTTTAGGTGAGTCACCCCCTCTTTGACCATCCCATGTCCTACAGGTGTGGAATTCCCTCATCTTGAGCATAACCATTGGCATATTTGGTGGATCTATATTCATTGGAGAGTTATCTTGAGGATGTTACCTTGCATCATGAAGGGATGTTGCCCTCCCTTGACCTTCCCTTCACTATTTTGGTGGGATGTCTCCCTCCCTCGAGGGAATATTGGACATGTGTCACGTCTCTTCTCATATTTTATGTATTGCTTGACCTTGATTCCTTAGTTAGTTGGAAGACAAGTATATTGTGAGATATCCTAGGCTAGATCTAAGGAGATTTTTTTTATTATATAATATGAGGATTTTTGAATCCTCCTCTATAAAAGGGCTCCCCTTCACACTTCAATTTGTAGTTGAATGGCTATTGATCATAATACAATTTTGTTGAAGATCTACCTATTGTGCCAATTTGGTGTCAATTCTTGAATCTCTTCTCTCTTGGTTTCTATTCGGTGCATAAATATTGATTGTTAATTTTCAAGTCATTTGTAAAGCTAACAAGAACGATTTGTTGAAGGGTAAAGTATACCACTTGGAAGGTAGACATTTTGGGGTAATTCATCTCCTTCTACCTTCATTAGTTTGGTCAGTATTTAATCCATTTCTTGTCCTATTCATTAGGAACCCTATCAAGGGTATTGGCTACATTTATCAAGATATAATTGATTTTGTTAGTGAAGGTTCTCCTTTAGGACCCATTCTTCTAGGGTCTTGGTCTTCATTTCCATCTTGATTAGATAGGAGACTATCGAGTCATCATCCCTAGTCTCCTCATCCTAATCAATATATAAAATAGACCAATTTTGAAGAGGGGTTTTCTTCTTGACCCCATAATCCCTTGTTGGATAAGACACTTGTTTCCTCCCATCAACCTTAAAAATTATAAAAAAACAAAAGTCCCCTTTTTCTTTCTTGTTTACAAAGAAATCTAAGGAAAATATTGAAAAATACTAGTTTAGATTTCTTTCTAGTCTAGCATTTAATTCATTACATATTTCACTTTCTAGACTAGATTGGAAAAGGGTTTGATCTTAAATTTTATTTCTTAAAAACCCTAAGTCACAAATTCCCCCCTAGGATTGTGCATCTAAAGTTTATTTCTCTTTCCTTGGGTTGTTTTATTTATTTATGTAAATCTGGATCACATAGAAAATGATAAAAATCATATTTACAAAACCCCTAAGTCTACGTTTAATGCATCTAAAGAATATTTAGCATAGACTTGGAACTAATTTCATAAGATAGAAGGTTATTGTCAAGTTTCATTTTGTTTTTGTGTTTAAATAATCCTTAAGTTGGTATTAATTGCATATTTCTCACTTAGGGATATATTTGGTAAATTCGAAGTATTTTTTGTAAAACCCTAAGGTGAATTTACCCTTTCATTCAATTTTTTATTATCTCACATTGATTCACTTATTGTGGACTTGTTTCAAAGAAAATTAGGTTGTTACTTCATTGAATATTATAAAACCTTAACTCACAATCCAATACGTCTTTATCTAAAGTGATTAATATAGCTTTCTTGGGTTGATATCTCTCTAAATATCAAGTCTGAAATTTTACTAAATTTACTCATAATACAGATTTGAAGACCAAGGACAAACCATGCTTCAACTTGGACTTGCCCTCTATTATGCACATAAATGATTTGTTCTTAACATCATATCATCTAAGGTCAATTTTTGTTGTAAGACTACATCTCTTGTGGTTTCATTTGGCTTAGAGTTGTTTCTATTTCAAGTTAACATTTTCTAAGGTTGTTGATAGTTACTTCTTCCAAGTTGCTATCATCTTGAGATGCTAATCAACATATTGCGAATCTGAAATCTTTTTTATTGCATACCTTAAAATAAAATTTGTTATTAATCCACTTGTTTCCAACTCAAAATCATCTAAGTGGATCATGGTGGTTTATGCTCTTTATCTTGAAGTATTATCTTAAAGCAATAGATCACTACCTTGTTGGAATCCTTGACTTTACATGTATACATTTTGTGGGATTCACTTATATTGTTCATTGAAGTAAATCTTGGCTCTCCTTAACTAAAAGAATAATAATGATTGACTTAAGCTCTCTCAATAATAGATTGTATATCAAAGGGGTACCCCCCTTGGACTTTGAGAGCTAGCAAAAAGTGAAGGGGAAGTTGCATTGAGGTGACAGTGACACAAATGACATCTGTCACCCCAAGGGTGGCATCCATGGTTTTAAATGGTAACACACCTAAAGACCCCTTAACAGGGATGGTAGATAAGGTCTAACTAGTTGTGAATCAGATCAAAGAGCACAAGCAGGAGCTATAAGAATCACTAGCAATCAAGAATTCTAGCCTCGATTCCAAGGCCTTACAACTAATGAATTCAATTAAATTGATTACCTAATCAGTAGAGGTCCATGTAAATGAGAAACTAAAGGTTGAGACTATGCACTCCAGGAGAATCTATACCACTACTAAAAAATGGATGTCAATTGTCAAGCAATGGGAGAAGCCACTAGAGAAACTACAAATGAATATGGTACAAATGCAAAAAGGGGCATATATATTGATGTATCCATCCCATAAAGAGGCATGGTTGTAGAAAATTCAGCAAGTTGACAAAAAGTTGGAAAACTTATTCATGTATTCTCGAGAAGTGCAAAAACAGTTAAGGAAATTCAAGACGATGGAATGGAGCGATACAATGCACTACAAAGTCTTGCGAATTTTGCTAAAGATGAATGGAATATGGTCCAATAGCATTGGCCTAAAGAACCCGATAATGATAAGGCACAAGCATATATTGGCGACATGTAAATTTGGAAGGGAAATGGACCAAAGAATTTGAGGTCAGGAACAACCAACACTTTGAATCAAACATCTTGTATTGTCATATATGAGGATTTTCACTAAGTTATATAGACTCAAATTGGACAAGACAAGTTCAGTTGATGATAGGATGTCCACTACATGGTATGTTTTGACTCTCAATATAGTTGTCATTTCTTGGTTGAGTAAAAAGCAACATGTAGTTGCACTTTCATCCTCTCAAGAAGTGTACAAGGAAACAAAAATTGAAGATTATGAGATGGTGTGGTTGAGCAAGATGAAAGTGCAACTACATAGACATCACTAATCCTCTGCTCAAAACTCAAATAGGAATGCATAACCACCAAAATCCTCATTCTCGACTCTATTTATCACATAATCATGTACATCACTCTAATATTAACACATGCATGTAATCCTCTAAAAATAAATGCAAGTCACCTAAAATTATCCAAGTGACCAATTATATGCACATGCACCCAAAATTTTTCTACAAATAAACTTGCACATATTTAACTAAATATTTAATTACTAGGTGTACATATTTATCTAAATATTTATTCATTATATATTTAATTACTATGTGCACACTAGTCAAATATTTTAATATGAATTTATCATAAAAAATACACTTTTAATATAAGAGTACTAGTGTGCAAACACATGATGTGCATGTGTAACCACCATGTGAAAACCCCACATGTGCAGTAATACTCAACAATAAATCAATGCCCCTAAAACTACCTTTTTCTCATAATGTAAGAAGAAGAAGCAAGTCAACATGCCCCTATGATGCTACATACTCTTTTATTCTCTCTTTTCATGTTTTAGTTCATGGAAATATGCCTACTTATTATGCAAGAAAAACATGAAATCATGCATATGCATTTTACTTGTTACTATGACCAGTTTCCCACTTCTTAGTGTTGGAGATGTGTTATATTCTTTGCATGTGGATGGTACTAGGTGAAATTTCAATAACCACACTAGTGAGGAGGGCATTATCTCCCCTCCGCTTCCCCCTTTTTATTGAAATGGTTCATGAGGAGAGGCATTAACCATTTCAGTCCATTTTTGGCATTTTTTCTTTATTTTTCTGACGAATGGGTTTCAACCCATTATAATCTACTACTGGTTAAGCGATTAAAGTTGTGTTCTAATTCAGGTTAACAGAGTAAGGTTTTGGATGCTACGAGATACCTAAATATTGTACTATCAATGGTCATGTTAATATGATGAAGATGCTAGAGGTGTAGCTCTAAGTTTCACTCATTTTCCAAGGTAAATCTTCGTGTGTGTGTGTGTGTGTGTGTGTGTGTGTGTGTGTGTGTGCACGCGCGCGTGTGCGCTGCATCATTTTATTACTTTAAGTTTTCTTAAGAATCTATATGCATCACTTCACTTGAAAGGGTTTAAAACTTACACTTGGGTTACGAATTTTCTTCCTTGCTACCAATTTCCTCCACTTGGTTACTAGTTTCTCGCCTCCTAGTACTTGATTTAAATTGTACTCCTCAACCCAAGAGAGTCTAAGAGTCTTTTATGATCATGATCTTTTATGTAGTCACTAGTTTTCCCCTTCCTAGAGATATTTTATATATATTCACTAGTTTTACCTTTCCTATCAATCTCACTCCATATTTTAGGATCCTCATGAAGATGGATCTCTTCATGTCTTTAGACATCAATGATCCACTCAATTCTGGAGAGAGTAATAATAACATGGTATATAATTAGTGATTGTGCTATACCGTACCCTAAACCATATCATGGTAATTTCATTAACATCAATGGGATCTATCATTGAACTGATCCTTCAAGTCCTTGGAGCAGTGTTCTTATCAAGCTCTCACTTGTATCATAACAAGAACATATCAAGTCATAAATCACATATATCAAATCGCCAATCACATATATCGAATCATTATCACCCCATAAGTATCATATGGCTAACATCAACAACATATATGAAATCATAAAGTACACCAATTAAAATATGGACATTCCTCTAATTACAAAATGCATATCTTACCAATAAATAACTCAAATCATACATGTGTTATACATCAATTTCTCTTCATAAGCATAATGTAGTAATGCACATCATATGAAAGGTAAAGATTATCATTCATTATGTCATCTAATCATACTATGTCATTATCTCATAATTAACCTTGTAGTCATTAAATACCGATTGACTTTCCTACATACCATGTCTACACATAAAAACATTAGAGAACACACCATATCATAAAAAAAATAATGAATTGTTCAAGTTAAGTATTTGATCATAAATGTAAACAAAACCAATCAACATATCTCATTTAATGAATATTTTTTTATACCAAAAACACATCCTCTAAATCCATTGTGTTAAGTTCACTAATCATATGCAAAAATAACCAAGCATTATAAATTTTCATGTATATTTGGTAGGATAAAATGTATATTAATAAATATATGATACAATGATGAAATTAGTAATTCAAGAAAACTCTAAAGGACGTGTTTATTCTAATCACTGTAACTCTACACTAATTAATCTAATGTAATTTCTATTAATTACAATCAGATTCAAAATACAACAAATTGATGTTGATTGGATATAGTAACCCATATAATGCTACATATTGTTAGATGTTTCTATTAACAAAGTGATCTTCCTATTAACAAGGTGATTGACCATAAAAAAATATACCATTGTTGATTAAAGGACATGTACTTTTCATTTTGAATCACATATTTTGGTTGGATATAGTGACCCATATAATACTACATATTGTTAGATATTTCTATTAACAATGTGATGTTCCTATTAACAATGTGATTGACCATCAAGAAATATACCATTGTTGATTAGAGTACATGGACTTTTCATTTTGAATCACATATATAAAGACATGTACTTTTCATTTTGAATCATATATAAAATATTTTTGATTAGAAGACATTTACTTTTCATTTTGAATCACATATATAAAGACATGTACTTTTCATTTTGAATCATATATAAAATAATATGATGATGGTTACTAGTTTGACACTAAAGAATCAATGAATTTACAAATCATAAATTTGCATAATGAATAGATGTGAAAAGCTTACAAAATTACGGAAATGTTGAAATTGCTCCAAGGCCATGAGAAGACGATGTTGATTTAGAGCACAAAACATATAAGAGAAAAGGTTAAAGTATGGGCTATTGATATATCTTTAGATATTATATCCGACTTTAAAAGAATAAGAAAAATGAGCTTGGCCAAATAAAAACTTAAAACCTATTTCCAATAGGCACTGATATGTGAAACTTAAAACCTATTTCCAATAGGCACTGATATGTGAATGATACCAATCTATTCAAGTGCAAAAACACAACATTTTGAGATTAGTCAGTGTTCATGATATACAACTGAATCAGCGATCAATCCCTAAACTAACAATTCTATGGTCTTTGGGATCTTGTATGAGCCTGAAAAACAAGATACCTTTTCCAAACATGCCCCGAATATTCGTGCTTCAGCAACTACTCGTCTTCAGAATCTGGAATTGTGAAGGTCAAAAAAACTCTTTTTTCTTAGAGAGAGGATTAATATATTTTTTTTGCCGAGTTTATTGGTATGAGATAGTATTTAATAATCCAGGAAAACATGAAGATCTCTTCCCTTGAGACATTTAATTAAGAGCAAAAACTTGTGGGAAACAAGAGTATGTAACAACTAAACAGATCATTCATGGCATTCATTTGATGGTGGATAAAAGGGAATCTACCCACTTACCTGATCTAATGTCTTCACAAACTTTAGCTTTATTTTTCAACTGCCTCAAAACCATGGAACATATGAGTGTCCACCAATATATATGAAATACAAGGAGAGTCAAAAGCAGTGTATTAAATACATAATAGATCCATATGTGATAGGGGTCCGGGAGAGCTAGGCACTGAATACCATCATAACTGCAAGAGAAAAGTGCAAAACCCCCATATTGTAAGTATTGTTTTATATTCAATGAAGTCTCAATGATTTGATATTGAAATAGCAATACAACCTCATGAATTGAAAATCTGAGAAAGGATATAAGAAAACCTTAAACTCCAGATGATCCGGAATGGGTAATATATCAAGCGGAGGAAAAGCCATGAAAGAGAAAAAAGCCCAAAGCTCATGACAGCTGCAAAATCCTTGCCAGCATAAATAAAGAGCTTCGTTGTTTCCAATAACACATCACTTGTATCATGCAAGGCCAAAATAGTAGAACCGATGCGGAAAAACCTGGATTATACATATAGAAGAGTGTCTAAAACTTCTATCGAAGAATAAGCTTAAGAATAGAGTGTGTAGATTTTCCGAATTAGTTCGTCATAATGTATGAAATTTCTGGATAAACACTGCGTGTAGGAAGTTTTGAAAAGTTAAAAAAATAATTTTAATTTGAAACTTAAGTACCATATTTTACCCAACTTTTTATTAACAATTAAGGTTCATCTCATTGACCTTTTTCTAACTTTTCATTAGATTCAGTGCAAAGTCAAAAATAGAAAAAATACTTGATCATATAATCAACAAGGAAGCTTTCCTAATACAGAGAAAGGGTTTAAAACTAAATCTTATAACCTGTATAGAAACCAAGATCAACATTTAGTATAAGAAGAGATGTAGCCATATACAAAGAAATTATCCTTATAAAGTTATAATCAAAAGTTAAATGATTTATTTATATAAATGATTTTCAATTTTTGATAAATGATTATTTTGAAAACCATGTAATGGTTGTCTAAATTAATTAGTTATAAAATAGTTAGTTACTTATGAGAAATTGAAAATATAGAGTTTTCTTTAAAATAAAATAAAATTAAGTTTAAGTTTTAACCCTAAGCAAAAGTGGATTAAACAAAAATGAATTCAAAATTACTCAAATCTTTGTAACTAAATGAAATCTTTGTAACTAATTTACAATTTTGAATTTGTAATTACAATGTAAATCCATACAAATGCATATAAGTAGATTACTTATTAACTACACTAAACTTTAAAGGAGATCTATAATAAGTAGATTACTAATTAGCTACACTAAACTTGAGAGGGGATGATTACTAATTAGCTACACTAAACTTGAGAGGGGATCTTTTATAAGTAAGCATGACCCTAGTGCATATGATAGAGCTTACACATGGGCAGTTCCTCCTATATTTGCTAGAGAGAAATTCTATCGAAATGGTTATCACTCCATGCACACCAGAAGATCGGCAACTTATTTCCATACAAGAGCTTCAAGGAAACAAAAAAATACCTTAAAATGAAATACAACCTACTTTGACCGATAATAATGTACTAGAGACACGTTGTCATGCTCACGTAATGTGAGACACATGTTGTCATGCTACTCGCTAGTACTCATGACTTATGAGTATGGCCTAGGAGGATAACTCCGCTCAATTCCCACTCAAATCATTGAATATATATCGAGTGCTCATCTAAGGCCATAGTCATGAGTCATAAGTGCTAGCGTGTCATACTCGTGAGCATGACAAAGTGTGTCTCGAGTGCATCATTGGTCGAGGTAGGTTATATATATAAAAGTTTATTTGATTGATTTTACATGAAAAGTTGACAAGTTGACATTATATTTAGCACATGTTAAATCATATAAAAAAAAAATTGTTAATAAGTTTTATTAATCAATGATTTATAAGGGATAATTTAGCTTTCTTGTAAGAAATCAAAAACTTATGGGTTCAAATAACTTTAAAACTTGTTCTTTAAATCTCTATATAGTCTATATACAACATAGAAACATAGAAAGAGTAACATAACTTAAAAAAACAACTATCCAGGTAGGATATTTGTAACTATGTAATCTGGATTATTTTCGGAACAAAATAAAAGCAGAGATATTACAATGAAATACACATAAAAATTGCCAGAAACAGAGAAATATAACAATACATGATTTCTATTAATGAAAGAAATGTACAGAAACTGTAAAAATACAGAGTACAAGACTTGATAGAATGGTGGCAGCTTTAACTCTGAGAAGAGATGTGACGGCTACGCTCATTCGCCAGAAGATGATTACAATGAGGCTTTGAAAGCCTTTTTATGATAAACATGAATGTCAAAACCCTAGATATCCAAAAACCTAACCCTAGGAGATGAAGCACCAAAAGTCATGTGGGCCCGTTGGGGTAAGTTAGTACATTAACTTCCCGAGGTCGTAACTTTTGCATACGATCTTCGTTTTAGACGTGTGATAGCCCGTTGGAAAGATCTTTTCGAGAATTATGCATGATGTCGTTAAATTGTGACCTCGACTGTGGCAAGCCAAGAAAACATTGTTTAGAGCCCCAAAACGGCCCTGGAAGTACAGAAAGATGTATTGACATGAAAACTTCCAAAATAAGCCAGTTGGAATAGGTGGGTGGCCACCAATATCCACCTAGATGTTGTGTAGGGCTTCAAGACAGCCCCATAAGTGCAGACCCCATAATTACAAAGAAATGTCCCCATTACAGAGAAACATGCTGAACTGAAAACAGTCCAGATGAGCCAGTTGGAATTTGGAACAGGTGGGTGGCCACCAATATCCACCTGGATCAATCCTCCCCACTTAGGAAGCAATGGTCTCCATTGCATTGAGTGCCCCTGGAAGAGGGGAAAGCGTTTTCTGAATCTGATTCTTGGTGAGTTGTGTGCCTTGTTGGAGAAGTTGCGCTGCTTGGTCTATGGAAGGTTGTCATGAACCTGTTGTTGGCGGGGTTGAATTTGTTCCATCAACCTTTTGTCTATGGGATTGACAAGGCATTGTGTAGGCACCATCGTAGGTGAAGAAACAATATCTGCAATCTGCTTCTGCTGGACAGAAAGTGTTGAGGCTGCAATGGTTGCAGTGGCCTTCTGTGCATCCTTTCAACAGACTGTGAAGAGGATGAATTTTGCAGTATGAGAGATTACCTTGCAACACTGTTTTGGTGGAACAGTAGTCGGAACTACCTCTAGTATCCTGTAGAGCTGACCCTCCAGAGTAATAATGACACTATGGGATCGAGACTCATAAACAACATGAAGTTTCCACATATATGGTTGGCCCAAAACAACATCACAGACATCAAGAGGGGAAACATCACACACTACCTCATCCTTAAAGGGTTGGATGCCATAGGACAGACAACACTGTTGGCTGACATGGAGATCTCGTCCCTAGTGAAGCCACCCGATGTTGTATGGCTGCGGGTGTGGTGTTGTCGACAACCCCAACTGTTTGACGACCTCAGGTGAGATGAGGTTCTTTTGGCTGCCACTATCAACAATGAAATGCAACGGGGTCCCCTTCACCCACATCTGTGAATGGAAGAGGTGCTCCCCCTCTTCAGGGTCTACTGGTTCTTCTAGTTGAATTGTTGTGGTCGCGACAGTAGCAGTGGGGTCATCGTCGATGATCTGTCTGTTTTCAATATTTTCTGGATCAGATTCTGAATCAGGGTTCATCTCCTTGTCTTTGACCTCGGCCACCAATAACTGTTTCAAGCAACATTTATCAGTCTTGTGCCAAGGGATTTTGTGGAAGTTGCACCACTTCCCAGTGTCATTCTTCGTCTTTCCTTTACCCTTCTTTTCCCGTGTTTTGGACTAGTTGTTTGGAGGCTGTTGGTTAGGGATGTCTTTACCATGATTTGGTTGTTGCGGATTTGCAGACCTGAACTCCCATTTGTTCTGGTGCCTAAATTTCTGCTCGATTTTGACAACATATCAATAGGCAGCTCCCAATGATGAGATGTTTAGGAAATCCGTTTTGGTTTGAATGTACCTATGCAGAGCCCCATGGTATTTCAGAACCAGATGCCACTCGGAGTCTTTGATACCCAACTTGGTGTGCAAGGTATGGAAATTATTTGTGAACTCCGACACTGTTTGGCTCTTCTCTTGCCGCAATGTGGTCCATCTCATGCACTGGTCTTCATAGTTATCAACAGGGTAGTATTGTTCCTTGACCACATCCACACAAAAAATCCCAAGTGGGCTCGACTCCATATATTCCAGATTCCTCTGTGGAACTTTTCTCCCAGTAAGTTTCCCACCAATGTTTGACATGGGGGAGAGCCTTGAGGAGTGCAAGGGTGATCTTTTCCCTATCGAAAAAAAATGTGAACAGAGAAATAACCTTCTAGCAGATTCAACCATTTTTCTAAGGCGTCCGCATCTATCTGACCTTCAAATACAGGAATATCAAAATTAACGTGTACCTTGAAGGGAGAGGTTCCTCTAAAGTGACTGCTTGATGAAGATGTTCTTGTTTCTATCAGCAGGCGTTGAAGGATGTGGGAAAAAATCTCCATCATTTCGTTTCTCTGTCACGCGAGAGCTTGCTCAAGCAACATGTTAATAGAATCTTTTGCTTCGTCGTTTTTCTTTTCTGCCGCCATAGAGGGTTTCTTGGGCATGCGATAGCAATTGTCATCAAGAGAGATAATCTCGAGACCCAACTTGCTATACTCGGACCTCGTCGGGGACATGCACTGAAAAACGATCAAGAGCAGCGTGCTCTGATACCACTGATACAGATTATTTTCAGAAAAAAATACAAGCAGATACATTACAATGAAATACACATAAAAATTGCCAGAAACAAAGAAATACAACAATACATGATTTATATTAATGAAAGAAATGTATAGAGACTATAAAAATACAGAGTACAAGACTTGCTAGAATGGTGCCAGCTTTATCTCTGAGAAGAGATGTGACGGCTACGCTCATTTGCCAGAAGATGATTACAATGAGGCTCTAAAGGCCTTTTTATGATAAACATGAATGCCAAAACCCTAGACATCCAAAAAACTAACCCTAGGAGATGAAGCGTCAAAAGTCATGTGGGCCCCGTTGGGGTAAGTTAGTACATTAACTTCCCGGGGTCGTAACTTTTGCATACGGTCTTCGTTTTAGGCATGTGATAGCCCGTTGGAAATGTATTTTCGAGAACTACGCATTATGTTGTCAAACTATAACTCTGTCTACAATTTGACTGTGAAAATCCAAGAAAACATTGTTTAGAGCCCCAAAATGGCCCTGGAAGTACAAAAATATGTACTAACATGAAAACTTCCAAACTAAACCAGTTGGAATAGGTGGGCGACCACCAATATTCACTTGGATGCTGTGTAGGGCTTCAAGACAACCCCGTAAGTGCAGAACCCACAATTACAAATAAATGTCCCCATTACAGAGAAACGTGCTGAACTGAAAACTGTCCAGATGAGCCAGTTGGAATTTGGAGTAGGTGGGTGGCCACCAATATCCACCTGGATCACTATGTCCTAAGTCTCAATGATCTCAAGTAAACTTATTTGAACATTCACTACATGTTTGGACAAACCATCAATGATTCCATTTAATTCTTGATAAATGTGCATACAATTAAAGTTAACAAGTGTTGACATTTGTTCCTTCACTTGCTAAGTGAGGTGTTCCAATCCAACGTTAATATTCCACGTCTAGCCATTTACCCAACCCACCTCTAGCTTTAAGTCCTTGAAAATCAGTATGTTTGTGATGCCTCTATCTATTGTTATACCAACCATGATAAGTATGGCCTTGCTCTGAGCCATGTTGTTGCTCCTAAATTCCAATCCACATGAGAAGGTGACATAATGGCTCTTTCAAGAATATAAAACTCCCCTAGCACTGCACAAACCTAGATTCCTAGTAAAGCTCCAACAAAAAAACACCATGGTTGCCTTATATTAATAAAAAAAATACTCCCACCTACCTTAGGGACTTGATTAAAATTTCTTTCTCAAGGCCTCCTTATGCATATTGGATTTTTGAAAAACAAAACTACAACGGAATTCTACTCACATCTTCAAATATCATAGCATTTTTGGTCAACTAAATATCCCAACACATGATCAGTGGAAATGCTTCATATTTAAATACTTGACATCCTCCCACCATGCCTTATGGACCTCCTCCAAGTCGTGTCTAATGCACAAACTAGCACATCCAGTTAATGTTTTGATTGTTTCCCACCTTCTAAGAAGAAATGACAACCTACCAATATATGAAAAATGGTTTTGTAGGCACACCTACACATGGGGCACACACATGGACCGTTAAAGCATATCTTTAATCAAACATCCCATGTTAGCACTTCATTCGACGATGTCATCCATGTATAAAGAACCTTCTTTTAAGGGGCATTTTTATTCTTCATAATTTTTTCCACCACCATTTTACATCCTAAACTTGACCATATATGAATATCATTGCATATCTCAACCTTGCAGTATAAACCCCACCATTAGTGTTTTTTGACTAGACCAACAAATCCTCTACAACTACGAGTTTTTTCAAATTTAATGTCAACCTATGTCATCTAGATCCTCAACATCAAATAGAGAAAGCATGTTGTTGTTCCTTAGGCTAGTAAGTAAACCACTAGAAATATTATACTTATCTCCACTACCAATCCAAGGATCGACTCCAAGATGGATATGTGAACCATTTCCAACTTTCCACGCAAGCCAATTACGCACGAGAGGGAATGCTAATAACAAGGTTTTCCATTACTATGGAGCCATTTTGACATTTCTTGTTAGGGATTTTAATCCACTCTTCTACTAACAATAGCTCTGTGTACATCTAAGTAATCGCCATCCTCCATAATCCCTCTCTAGTCAAAAGATTACAAGCTCTTTGTTATTAAAGCCTTTCTAAAGTGAAATATATTCTTGAGAGCACAGTCCCCAATCTTCTTTGGCTTTTCTAACCTATCACATCTCACCTGAAGGAGTAATCCATAATTGTGATATATAATAATGTAAACCATGCACAAATGAGTACATACAAAACTAAGAATGAACACAAAGAGATAAGTTAAGGATGAGGATCTCATGGGATCGCTTGAGAGATTTTGGGAAATTGTTATACCAACTATCTTATTATAATAGGTTTGTTATGGTCACCTCATGCTATATAAAAGGATCTCATGTACCATAGTAAAAGAGAGAGATGTACAATATGGGAGAAATCAATATAATGTGATGTTTAAAGAATATTTGTGTTCTTATGGTGCAATTTTGTGTGTGAACGTTGTTAATAGTTGTGCACATATTCCCAACATTTGGTATTAGAGCTTAATGGTGTGATCCATGGGATATGTTATAGAGGCTCGATGAGAATTGTGTGAGAGTATCGGTTTGAATTGAGCTTGCATTGTTGTCCATTTTTTTTAATGATGAAAAAAAAAGATGGTTTTCTGCGGGTATCCCTTGATCAACAGGATGGGGATATTTTTGGTGGCTCCGTGTGAAGTCACAAAATGAACGTTGACTCTGTTGGGTTGAATCAAAGTCGATGTTAAAGCAAACCACTAATCGAATACGACGAGAGGATCAACTGTCAAATTGAAAGTCTACGCAAAGTGATACTTAGAATATATAAGATGATTGATTCAAGATCCAAACATTATAAAAGAATGGTGCATCTCATGCACAATACAAGGTCTTGATGATAATCGAAGATGCAAATGAAGATTAAAAATATTGAAGATGATGTAGAGTGTAGAAGAATGAAGATGAAGACAATTCAACTATCTAGATTGAGTCACAAGTATTAATTATGGGGGAGTATGAAATAATAATTCATACTTGTGATATTTAATAATGTAAATCATGCACAAATGAGTATGTACAAAACTAAGAACGAAGACAAAGAGATAAGTTAGGGATGAATATCTCATTGGATCACTTGAGATATTTTGGGAGATTGTTATACCTGTTGATGTTTTGGTAGTTGCGGGGGGTATTAACCTCCATGGATAAACCTTTGACTAGAATAGAATATTCTGGAAGCAAGAGAAAACCTAAACAGATGTGTGAAAACCTTGGAAGACAAGTCGTCTCAGCAGAATAAGTAATATTGAAGTATTTTATGCAGAAAAGGACAGATCAACCCTACTTGAAGAGACACATGTTCACCTGGCCAGATTAGTATAAATAGAAGGCGCTTGAGCTCATTTGGTAACACACTCACTCTCAAGAAAGTGGTGCGCCAGTCTAGAGGAAGAGTGCAGTTGCAACAACTGCAATTGGGTACTGGTATTGGTCTAAGGTTTGGGACTTTCTACTTGGTGCGCTACCTTTGGAGAAAGGTGTGTTCTCTCTCTCTTGGTTATCTGTTGGGTCTAGTGCTACTTCCGGAATCATTCTTTCTGTCAAAGGTTAAGGTGTTGGGGGTGGATTTGTGCCTATGGTTGGTGACAATGCTATGACATTGCCTATGGTTAAACGAGCACAATATTCTAATATGTTATGGGCCCACACCACCTTCAGAACAGTCTAACCACTGGAAGGTATATCCGCAACTCTCTGTCAAGCTCGTTGTAGCACAATTGCAGTTGCAGTGCCAGTTCCTTCGTGCCAATTCCTTCGTGCCAGTTCCTTCGTTCCATTTGTAGTGCCAGTTGTAGCACCTGTTGCAGTGTCAGTTGCAGCACCAGTTGCAGTGCCAGTTGTAGTACCAGTTGCAGTGGAAGTTTATGTGAAGTATTGGGACTAATTTTTGGTTATCCTAGTGCGTTCTAACCCAACGCATCTCCTAGTGCCCTCAACCATCAAAAATGTCAAAGTTGAATTTTTGGGTCAAAGTCAAAGTTTGACTGGTCAAAGTCAAGGTTTGACTGGTCAAGGTCAAATTCAAAGACAATCATGACTTCCTCCATAAAATTAGATTGGCGCAACAGAAGCATGGTCTCTTGGTAGAGCATGAAAGACAAGGATTGACATCATCCTTGCAAAGAACAAAGGGCAAAATTATGGAACCACGGACTGAAGAGTAGGTGTCAAAGGATGAAGAGTTTGATTTTTGGAGCTTCCAAGCAAATGAACGTGGAGTTGGAGAAACAATAAAAAACAATTACTGTAGATCTGAATCTCTGGAAAGAGAAGGTATCTTTGTCCAAGAAGCAATCATAGAGCCAGAAAGATCTCAAATCTAATACATTCAGAGGAACAACACACTCTCCAGGTTGGAAAGAATACTTGTCTCAGAAGAAAAGAAACCCAAGCAGAACAATATCCAGACTCTAGGTTTCCATATCAAGTTTGATATTTTTATTGTTGCTTAAGTATTTCAATCCTTCAGATTTTATTAATGCTAGGTGTTATCGCACAATTTGTACTTTGATTGATGAGAAGGTAATGGAGAGCAAATTGGCATAACGGGCGACTATCCTATCACTGTCACCTAAATAGGATGTCCCTTTCTATTTAGGGTGGTAGGCCCAGGGGTGACGTCCCCGGTGACCTGGGGGTTTGAGAAGGCAAAGTCAAAGTGGCTGGGTAAAGATCCCCTCTCACAAGTCACCACTGATTAGAAAGTACGGTTTTATAACCAATGAAGAGATAATGTGTTAAAGTGTACATGCCCGGAACAAAGCAACAAGAAACTATATATTTGCAAGTACACTTGCTGGTTAGCACTTCATAAAACCATGGAATTTCTTGATAAAAGCAATTTGTTGAATATGATGAAGTAATTTTTTTTTTTATAACAGCAATCTTTATAGAGCAATACTTCACATAAAATGTCTTGAAAATAGCTTCAAAACGACTGAAAATCATTAACCATTGAAATTATAACACTAGCATTTGATAGAAGCACATAAGACAAGGCATAATTCAACCTTTTCAACTGCTTTTATGAGCTTTTAATGCTGCATCTAATGGCTGTAGCTTACTTTAGCAACAACAACAATGTTGTTAGTAGGTCAAGCTATTCTAGGGTTAGAAAGTGTTAGTAGGTTGCTTGAGGTAAAAGATTTGAGGGTAGGTTTCATCAATCAAACAATTTTAAGGTCTAAATTAGTGCCTTTTAGGGCTAATGGAGTCACTTGCAGCAGCAAAGATTGAAGGAAACAAATGATAATATAAGGGCTAAGGACTAAGAAGGATGAAAATTGAGGTGTTGGTAAGCCAAGGCCTCAATCAACAAGCCTTAGAAGGAAAACA
>ML786475.1:139834-153389 GCA_009831015.1 Picea engelmannii | reverse complement strand
AAACTTAAAACCTATTTCCAATAGGCACTGATATGTGAATGATACCAATCTATTCAAGTGCAAAAACACAACATTTTGAGATTAGTCAGTGTTCATGATATACAACTGAATCAGCGATCAATCCCTAAACTAACAATTCTATGGTCTTTGGGATCTTGTATGAGCCTGAAAAACAAGATACCTTTTCCAAACATGCCCCGAATATTCGTGCTTCAGCAACTACTCGTCTTCAGAATCTGGAATTGTGAAGGTCAAAAAAACTCTTTTTTCTTAGAGAGAGGATTAATATATTTTTTTTGCCGAGTTTATTGGTATGAGATAGTATTTAATAATCCAGGAAAACATGAAGATCTCTTCCCTTGAGACATTTAATTAAGAGCAAAAACTTGTGGGAAACAAGAGTATGTAACAACTAAACAGATCATTCATGGCATTCATTTGATGGTGGATAAAAGGGAATCTACCCACTTACCTGATCTAATGTCTTCACAAACTTTAGCTTTATTTTTCAACTGCCTCAAAACCATGGAACATATGAGTGTCCACCAATATATATGAAATACAAGGAGAGTCAAAAGCAGTGTATTAAATACATAATAGATCCATATGTGATAGGGGTCCGGGAGAGCTAGGCACTGAATACCATCATAACTGCAAGAGAAAAGTGCAAAACCCCCATATTGTAAGTATTGTTTTATATTCAATGAAGTCTCAATGATTTGATATTGAAATAGCAATACAACCTCATGAATTGAAAATCTGAGAAAGGATATAAGAAAACCTTAAACTCCAGATGATCCGGAATGGGTAATATATCAAGCGGAGGAAAAGCCATGAAAGAGAAAAAAGCCCAAAGCTCATGACAGCTGCAAAATCCTTGCCAGCATAAATAAAGAGCTTCGTTGTTTCCAATAACACATCACTTGTATCATGCAAGGCCAAAATAGTAGAACCGATGCGGAAAAACCTGGATTATACATATAGAAGAGTGTCTAAAACTTCTATCGAAGAATAAGCTTAAGAATAGAGTGTGTAGATTTTCCGAATTAGTTCGTCATAATGTATGAAATTTCTGGATAAACACTGCGTGTAGGAAGTTTTGAAAAGTTAAAAAAATAATTTTAATTTGAAACTTAAGTACCATATTTTACCCAACTTTTTATTAACAATTAAGGTTCATCTCATTGACCTTTTTCTAACTTTTCATTAGATTCAGTGCAAAGTCAAAAATAGAAAAAATACTTGATCATATAATCAACAAGGAAGCTTTCCTAATACAGAGAAAGGGTTTAAAACTAAATCTTATAACCTGTATAGAAACCAAGATCAACATTTAGTATAAGAAGAGATGTAGCCATATACAAAGAAATTATCCTTATAAAGTTATAATCAAAAGTTAAATGATTTATTTATATAAATGATTTTCAATTTTTGATAAATGATTATTTTGAAAACCATGTAATGGTTGTCTAAATTAATTAGTTATAAAATAGTTAGTTACTTATGAGAAATTGAAAATATAGAGTTTTCTTTAAAATAAAATAAAATTAAGTTTAAGTTTTAACCCTAAGCAAAAGTGGATTAAACAAAAATGAATTCAAAATTACTCAAATCTTTGTAACTAAATGAAATCTTTGTAACTAATTTACAATTTTGAATTTGTAATTACAATGTAAATCCATACAAATGCATATAAGTAGATTACTTATTAACTACACTAAACTTTAAAGGAGATCTATAATAAGTAGATTACTAATTAGCTACACTAAACTTGAGAGGGGATGATTACTAATTAGCTACACTAAACTTGAGAGGGGATCTTTTATAAGTAAGCATGACCCTAGTGCATATGATAGAGCTTACACATGGGCAGTTCCTCCTATATTTGCTAGAGAGAAATTCTATCGAAATGGTTATCACTCCATGCACACCAGAAGATCGGCAACTTATTTCCATACAAGAGCTTCAAGGAAACAAAAAAATACCTTAAAATGAAATACAACCTACTTTGACCGATAATAATGTACTAGAGACACGTTGTCATGCTCACGTAATGTGAGACACATGTTGTCATGCTACTCGCTAGTACTCATGACTTATGAGTATGGCCTAGGAGGATAACTCCGCTCAATTCCCACTCAAATCATTGAATATATATCGAGTGCTCATCTAAGGCCATAGTCATGAGTCATAAGTGCTAGCGTGTCATACTCGTGAGCATGACAAAGTGTGTCTCGAGTGCATCATTGGTCGAGGTAGGTTATATATATAAAAGTTTATTTGATTGATTTTACATGAAAAGTTGACAAGTTGACATTATATTTAGCACATGTTAAATCATATAAAAAAAAAATTGTTAATAAGTTTTATTAATCAATGATTTATAAGGGATAATTTAGCTTTCTTGTAAGAAATCAAAAACTTATGGGTTCAAATAACTTTAAAACTTGTTCTTTAAATCTCTATATAGTCTATATACAACATAGAAACATAGAAAGAGTAACATAACTTAAAAAAACAACTATCCAGGTAGGATATTTGTAACTATGTAATCTGGATTATTTTCGGAACAAAATAAAAGCAGAGATATTACAATGAAATACACATAAAAATTGCCAGAAACAGAGAAATATAACAATACATGATTTCTATTAATGAAAGAAATGTACAGAAACTGTAAAAATACAGAGTACAAGACTTGATAGAATGGTGGCAGCTTTAACTCTGAGAAGAGATGTGACGGCTACGCTCATTCGCCAGAAGATGATTACAATGAGGCTTTGAAAGCCTTTTTATGATAAACATGAATGTCAAAACCCTAGATATCCAAAAACCTAACCCTAGGAGATGAAGCACCAAAAGTCATGTGGGCCCGTTGGGGTAAGTTAGTACATTAACTTCCCGAGGTCGTAACTTTTGCATACGATCTTCGTTTTAGACGTGTGATAGCCCGTTGGAAAGATCTTTTCGAGAATTATGCATGATGTCGTTAAATTGTGACCTCGACTGTGGCAAGCCAAGAAAACATTGTTTAGAGCCCCAAAACGGCCCTGGAAGTACAGAAAGATGTATTGACATGAAAACTTCCAAAATAAGCCAGTTGGAATAGGTGGGTGGCCACCAATATCCACCTAGATGTTGTGTAGGGCTTCAAGACAGCCCCATAAGTGCAGACCCCATAATTACAAAGAAATGTCCCCATTACAGAGAAACATGCTGAACTGAAAACAGTCCAGATGAGCCAGTTGGAATTTGGAACAGGTGGGTGGCCACCAATATCCACCTGGATCAATCCTCCCCACTTAGGAAGCAATGGTCTCCATTGCATTGAGTGCCCCTGGAAGAGGGGAAAGCGTTTTCTGAATCTGATTCTTGGTGAGTTGTGTGCCTTGTTGGAGAAGTTGCGCTGCTTGGTCTATGGAAGGTTGTCATGAACCTGTTGTTGGCGGGGTTGAATTTGTTCCATCAACCTTTTGTCTATGGGATTGACAAGGCATTGTGTAGGCACCATCGTAGGTGAAGAAACAATATCTGCAATCTGCTTCTGCTGGACAGAAAGTGTTGAGGCTGCAATGGTTGCAGTGGCCTTCTGTGCATCCTTTCAACAGACTGTGAAGAGGATGAATTTTGCAGTATGAGAGATTACCTTGCAACACTGTTTTGGTGGAACAGTAGTCGGAACTACCTCTAGTATCCTGTAGAGCTGACCCTCCAGAGTAATAATGACACTATGGGATCGAGACTCATAAACAACATGAAGTTTCCACATATATGGTTGGCCCAAAACAACATCACAGACATCAAGAGGGGAAACATCACACACTACCTCATCCTTAAAGGGTTGGATGCCATAGGACAGACAACACTGTTGGCTGACATGGAGATCTCGTCCCTAGTGAAGCCACCCGATGTTGTATGGCTGCGGGTGTGGTGTTGTCGACAACCCCAACTGTTTGACGACCTCAGGTGAGATGAGGTTCTTTTGGCTGCCACTATCAACAATGAAATGCAACGGGGTCCCCTTCACCCACATCTGTGAATGGAAGAGGTGCTCCCCCTCTTCAGGGTCTACTGGTTCTTCTAGTTGAATTGTTGTGGTCGCGACAGTAGCAGTGGGGTCATCGTCGATGATCTGTCTGTTTTCAATATTTTCTGGATCAGATTCTGAATCAGGGTTCATCTCCTTGTCTTTGACCTCGGCCACCAATAACTGTTTCAAGCAACATTTATCAGTCTTGTGCCAAGGGATTTTGTGGAAGTTGCACCACTTCCCAGTGTCATTCTTCGTCTTTCCTTTACCCTTCTTTTCCCGTGTTTTGGACTAGTTGTTTGGAGGCTGTTGGTTAGGGATGTCTTTACCATGATTTGGTTGTTGCGGATTTGCAGACCTGAACTCCCATTTGTTCTGGTGCCTAAATTTCTGCTCGATTTTGACAACATATCAATAGGCAGCTCCCAATGATGAGATGTTTAGGAAATCCGTTTTGGTTTGAATGTACCTATGCAGAGCCCCATGGTATTTCAGAACCAGATGCCACTCGGAGTCTTTGATACCCAACTTGGTGTGCAAGGTATGGAAATTATTTGTGAACTCCGACACTGTTTGGCTCTTCTCTTGCCGCAATGTGGTCCATCTCATGCACTGGTCTTCATAGTTATCAACAGGGTAGTATTGTTCCTTGACCACATCCACACAAAAAATCCCAAGTGGGCTCGACTCCATATATTCCAGATTCCTCTGTGGAACTTTTCTCCCAGTAAGTTTCCCACCAATGTTTGACATGGGGGAGAGCCTTGAGGAGTGCAAGGGTGATCTTTTCCCTATCGAAAAAAAATGTGAACAGAGAAATAACCTTCTAGCAGATTCAACCATTTTTCTAAGGCGTCCGCATCTATCTGACCTTCAAATACAGGAATATCAAAATTAACGTGTACCTTGAAGGGAGAGGTTCCTCTAAAGTGACTGCTTGATGAAGATGTTCTTGTTTCTATCAGCAGGCGTTGAAGGATGTGGGAAAAAATCTCCATCATTTCGTTTCTCTGTCACGCGAGAGCTTGCTCAAGCAACATGTTAATAGAATCTTTTGCTTCGTCGTTTTTCTTTTCTGCCGCCATAGAGGGTTTCTTGGGCATGCGATAGCAATTGTCATCAAGAGAGATAATCTCGAGACCCAACTTGCTATACTCGGACCTCGTCGGGGACATGCACTGAAAAACGATCAAGAGCAGCGTGCTCTGATACCACTGATACAGATTATTTTCAGAAAAAAATACAAGCAGATACATTACAATGAAATACACATAAAAATTGCCAGAAACAAAGAAATACAACAATACATGATTTATATTAATGAAAGAAATGTATAGAGACTATAAAAATACAGAGTACAAGACTTGCTAGAATGGTGCCAGCTTTATCTCTGAGAAGAGATGTGACGGCTACGCTCATTTGCCAGAAGATGATTACAATGAGGCTCTAAAGGCCTTTTTATGATAAACATGAATGCCAAAACCCTAGACATCCAAAAAACTAACCCTAGGAGATGAAGCGTCAAAAGTCATGTGGGCCCCGTTGGGGTAAGTTAGTACATTAACTTCCCGGGGTCGTAACTTTTGCATACGGTCTTCGTTTTAGGCATGTGATAGCCCGTTGGAAATGTATTTTCGAGAACTACGCATTATGTTGTCAAACTATAACTCTGTCTACAATTTGACTGTGAAAATCCAAGAAAACATTGTTTAGAGCCCCAAAATGGCCCTGGAAGTACAAAAATATGTACTAACATGAAAACTTCCAAACTAAACCAGTTGGAATAGGTGGGCGACCACCAATATTCACTTGGATGCTGTGTAGGGCTTCAAGACAACCCCGTAAGTGCAGAACCCACAATTACAAATAAATGTCCCCATTACAGAGAAACGTGCTGAACTGAAAACTGTCCAGATGAGCCAGTTGGAATTTGGAGTAGGTGGGTGGCCACCAATATCCACCTGGATCACTATGTCCTAAGTCTCAATGATCTCAAGTAAACTTATTTGAACATTCACTACATGTTTGGACAAACCATCAATGATTCCATTTAATTCTTGATAAATGTGCATACAATTAAAGTTAACAAGTGTTGACATTTGTTCCTTCACTTGCTAAGTGAGGTGTTCCAATCCAACGTTAATATTCCACGTCTAGCCATTTACCCAACCCACCTCTAGCTTTAAGTCCTTGAAAATCAGTATGTTTGTGATGCCTCTATCTATTGTTATACCAACCATGATAAGTATGGCCTTGCTCTGAGCCATGTTGTTGCTCCTAAATTCCAATCCACATGAGAAGGTGACATAATGGCTCTTTCAAGAATATAAAACTCCCCTAGCACTGCACAAACCTAGATTCCTAGTAAAGCTCCAACAAAAAAACACCATGGTTGCCTTATATTAATAAAAAAAATACTCCCACCTACCTTAGGGACTTGATTAAAATTTCTTTCTCAAGGCCTCCTTATGCATATTGGATTTTTGAAAAACAAAACTACAACGGAATTCTACTCACATCTTCAAATATCATAGCATTTTTGGTCAACTAAATATCCCAACACATGATCAGTGGAAATGCTTCATATTTAAATACTTGACATCCTCCCACCATGCCTTATGGACCTCCTCCAAGTCGTGTCTAATGCACAAACTAGCACATCCAGTTAATGTTTTGATTGTTTCCCACCTTCTAAGAAGAAATGACAACCTACCAATATATGAAAAATGGTTTTGTAGGCACACCTACACATGGGGCACACACATGGACCGTTAAAGCATATCTTTAATCAAACATCCCATGTTAGCACTTCATTCGACGATGTCATCCATGTATAAAGAACCTTCTTTTAAGGGGCATTTTTATTCTTCATAATTTTTTCCACCACCATTTTACATCCTAAACTTGACCATATATGAATATCATTGCATATCTCAACCTTGCAGTATAAACCCCACCATTAGTGTTTTTTGACTAGACCAACAAATCCTCTACAACTACGAGTTTTTTCAAATTTAATGTCAACCTATGTCATCTAGATCCTCAACATCAAATAGAGAAAGCATGTTGTTGTTCCTTAGGCTAGTAAGTAAACCACTAGAAATATTATACTTATCTCCACTACCAATCCAAGGATCGACTCCAAGATGGATATGTGAACCATTTCCAACTTTCCACGCAAGCCAATTACGCACGAGAGGGAATGCTAATAACAAGGTTTTCCATTACTATGGAGCCATTTTGACATTTCTTGTTAGGGATTTTAATCCACTCTTCTACTAACAATAGCTCTGTGTACATCTAAGTAATCGCCATCCTCCATAATCCCTCTCTAGTCAAAAGATTACAAGCTCTTTGTTATTAAAGCCTTTCTAAAGTGAAATATATTCTTGAGAGCACAGTCCCCAATCTTCTTTGGCTTTTCTAACCTATCACATCTCACCTGAAGGAGTAATCCATAATTGTGATATATAATAATGTAAACCATGCACAAATGAGTACATACAAAACTAAGAATGAACACAAAGAGATAAGTTAAGGATGAGGATCTCATGGGATCGCTTGAGAGATTTTGGGAAATTGTTATACCAACTATCTTATTATAATAGGTTTGTTATGGTCACCTCATGCTATATAAAAGGATCTCATGTACCATAGTAAAAGAGAGAGATGTACAATATGGGAGAAATCAATATAATGTGATGTTTAAAGAATATTTGTGTTCTTATGGTGCAATTTTGTGTGTGAACGTTGTTAATAGTTGTGCACATATTCCCAACATTTGGTATTAGAGCTTAATGGTGTGATCCATGGGATATGTTATAGAGGCTCGATGAGAATTGTGTGAGAGTATCGGTTTGAATTGAGCTTGCATTGTTGTCCATTTTTTTTAATGATGAAAAAAAAAGATGGTTTTCTGCGGGTATCCCTTGATCAACAGGATGGGGATATTTTTGGTGGCTCCGTGTGAAGTCACAAAATGAACGTTGACTCTGTTGGGTTGAATCAAAGTCGATGTTAAAGCAAACCACTAATCGAATACGACGAGAGGATCAACTGTCAAATTGAAAGTCTACGCAAAGTGATACTTAGAATATATAAGATGATTGATTCAAGATCCAAACATTATAAAAGAATGGTGCATCTCATGCACAATACAAGGTCTTGATGATAATCGAAGATGCAAATGAAGATTAAAAATATTGAAGATGATGTAGAGTGTAGAAGAATGAAGATGAAGACAATTCAACTATCTAGATTGAGTCACAAGTATTAATTATGGGGGAGTATGAAATAATAATTCATACTTGTGATATTTAATAATGTAAATCATGCACAAATGAGTATGTACAAAACTAAGAACGAAGACAAAGAGATAAGTTAGGGATGAATATCTCATTGGATCACTTGAGATATTTTGGGAGATTGTTATACCTGTTGATGTTTTGGTAGTTGCGGGGGGTATTAACCTCCATGGATAAACCTTTGACTAGAATAGAATATTCTGGAAGCAAGAGAAAACCTAAACAGATGTGTGAAAACCTTGGAAGACAAGTCGTCTCAGCAGAATAAGTAATATTGAAGTATTTTATGCAGAAAAGGACAGATCAACCCTACTTGAAGAGACACATGTTCACCTGGCCAGATTAGTATAAATAGAAGGCGCTTGAGCTCATTTGGTAACACACTCACTCTCAAGAAAGTGGTGCGCCAGTCTAGAGGAAGAGTGCAGTTGCAACAACTGCAATTGGGTACTGGTATTGGTCTAAGGTTTGGGACTTTCTACTTGGTGCGCTACCTTTGGAGAAAGGTGTGTTCTCTCTCTCTTGGTTATCTGTTGGGTCTAGTGCTACTTCCGGAATCATTCTTTCTGTCAAAGGTTAAGGTGTTGGGGGTGGATTTGTGCCTATGGTTGGTGACAATGCTATGACATTGCCTATGGTTAAACGAGCACAATATTCTAATATGTTATGGGCCCACACCACCTTCAGAACAGTCTAACCACTGGAAGGTATATCCGCAACTCTCTGTCAAGCTCGTTGTAGCACAATTGCAGTTGCAGTGCCAGTTCCTTCGTGCCAATTCCTTCGTGCCAGTTCCTTCGTTCCATTTGTAGTGCCAGTTGTAGCACCTGTTGCAGTGTCAGTTGCAGCACCAGTTGCAGTGCCAGTTGTAGTACCAGTTGCAGTGGAAGTTTATGTGAAGTATTGGGACTAATTTTTGGTTATCCTAGTGCGTTCTAACCCAACGCATCTCCTAGTGCCCTCAACCATCAAAAATGTCAAAGTTGAATTTTTGGGTCAAAGTCAAAGTTTGACTGGTCAAAGTCAAGGTTTGACTGGTCAAGGTCAAATTCAAAGACAATCATGACTTCCTCCATAAAATTAGATTGGCGCAACAGAAGCATGGTCTCTTGGTAGAGCATGAAAGACAAGGATTGACATCATCCTTGCAAAGAACAAAGGGCAAAATTATGGAACCACGGACTGAAGAGTAGGTGTCAAAGGATGAAGAGTTTGATTTTTGGAGCTTCCAAGCAAATGAACGTGGAGTTGGAGAAACAATAAAAAACAATTACTGTAGATCTGAATCTCTGGAAAGAGAAGGTATCTTTGTCCAAGAAGCAATCATAGAGCCAGAAAGATCTCAAATCTAATACATTCAGAGGAACAACACACTCTCCAGGTTGGAAAGAATACTTGTCTCAGAAGAAAAGAAACCCAAGCAGAACAATATCCAGACTCTAGGTTTCCATATCAAGTTTGATATTTTTATTGTTGCTTAAGTATTTCAATCCTTCAGATTTTATTAATGCTAGGTGTTATCGCACAATTTGTACTTTGATTGATGAGAAGGTAATGGAGAGCAAATTGGCATAACGGGCGACTATCCTATCACTGTCACCTAAATAGGATGTCCCTTTCTATTTAGGGTGGTAGGCCCAGGGGTGACGTCCCCGGTGACCTGGGGGTTTGAGAAGGCAAAGTCAAAGTGGCTGGGTAAAGATCCCCTCTCACAAGTCACCACTGATTAGAAAGTACGGTTTTATAACCAATGAAGAGATAATGTGTTAAAGTGTACATGCCCGGAACAAAGCAACAAGAAACTATATATTTGCAAGTACACTTGCTGGTTAGCACTTCATAAAACCATGGAATTTCTTGATAAAAGCAATTTGTTGAATATGATGAAGTAATTTTTTTTTTTATAACAGCAATCTTTATAGAGCAATACTTCACATAAAATGTCTTGAAAATAGCTTCAAAACGACTGAAAATCATTAACCATTGAAATTATAACACTAGCATTTGATAGAAGCACATAAGACAAGGCATAATTCAACCTTTTCAACTGCTTTTATGAGCTTTTAATGCTGCATCTAATGGCTGTAGCTTACTTTAGCAACAACAACAATGTTGTTAGTAGGTCAAGCTATTCTAGGGTTAGAAAGTGTTAGTAGGTTGCTTGAGGTAAAAGATTTGAGGGTAGGTTTCATCAATCAAACAATTTTAAGGTCTAAATTAGTGCCTTTTAGGGCTAATGGAGTCACTTGCAGCAGCAAAGATTGAAGGAAACAAATGATAATATAAGGGCTAAGGACTAAGAAGGATGAAAATTGAGGTGTTGGTAAGCCAAGGCCTCAATCAACAAGCCTTAGAAGGAAAACARCTACTAGGAAGTAGGTAASCCTAGGCCCTAGCGGTTTCCCTTCTTCTTTAGCTCAATCTTGAAACAATTAATGGCTTGATGAAGCAAATGACACTAGAGTGCTGCAATGGCAGGGCTCTAATACAAAGCTTCAAAGGTAGGGTTTCTAGCACAATCTAGTAGGTGAAAAATTGTTAAGACAAGGACAATAACATGTGCTTGTTCTTCTAGGGTTTTAAACTAGCAATTTCATAATCTTGAAATAAATGCAAAGTAAATACACCATAAACATTCAAAGAAAAGAAGGATTTCAGAAATTCACTTACATCCACCAAGAATAATCTAGCAATAAGCCTAGTTGAAGATTTTCCACCAAGAAAAATGCCAAGAAACACCAAATTAAGCCTCCTCCAAGAACTGTGCCTACAATTTCAGCCAATAAACCCGAAGGAGGGTGCAAATTTCAGTTCTCACAAGTGTGAGTGAAAGACGATGAAAAATAAGAGGGATTTCCCCCCTATTTATACAATACTAATGACCAGAATTAGGTCAAAAAGGTTGACATGGCCAGTTACAAATAATATCCAGTTTTTACATTAAATGTCATAATTAAACCCTAAAACATGCTGCTAAGATGACGTCATGCCCTTCAAGGGTGACGTTAGGCCCTTTTTGGGCAACGTTGGCCTCCTGGAACAAAACATTAGGCCTCCTTAGGCCTCAAGAACCTGCCACATGTGCCACTTGGCACACAATTGCCTCCAAAACATCCCAAAACATTGGATGACATCATGGGTGACTTGGGTGACATCATGGGCCTTCCAAGACCTACATCATGGTGGAAAGGGAACAACCCCCTTGGGTCCAGGCCTGCCAAGCTGTCCCTTGTGAAACGTCCTCCTCTCTCTTTGGTGCAATCCTCTGATCTGTCTCTGTCCCTGGTTGGGGTCTCAACATCCATCTGGTGGGCTTTTAGCCCCATGGAGGTCCAAACTAATCATCTCCCCATGTGTACCTATCCATCGGGTGTGGCCCTGCAACATCAACAGATACACCCTCCATGGGCTCATAAGTCACAGGGATCATAGCAATGTCAATCACATCTAATCATCAAGTTATTTAAACATGTGCATGAAACCCCCTTTACCCGGACAAATGCTCAAAGACGTTATGCTAATCTGCAAGCCAAGTTTGGAGGGGACGCTAGGATTTCCTATTGGGCTAATGCTCATTGGATGTGGGATGTTCCCAGGAGAAGTCAAATCCAGGCCATGTGAGTGGATGAGGTGGTAAGGGATATCTGGGCAAATGGGTGCAGTGATAGTAGGGAAATGTATGGCTTACCTGTGGGTGCCTCTGAAGAGGGTGAGTTGCACCTTGTCATGGATGCAAATGTTTCCAAGCCCATTCATGTCTTTTATCTTTTATTCTTATTGTTTTTTCTTTAAAGAGGCTAGTTAGGGGACACTGCCTTTGCATGGTAACCAGTGGTGGCAATGTTACCCACAAGCATTTCACGGAAATGAGAAGGTTGGCTCGTGATGAGACCCCCTTGGCCTTGGCTATGCCACCAAGAGCCACTACTCTAGCGTGGTGACCAACTATTGGTAGTGTCATACCGCTACATGCCCATGGACCTAATAGGCTAGCTCGTGAATAGACCCCTTATCCTCCAACTAGGTCTTGATTTATTATTTTTATGGATCCCTCTGTTTCTTGCTGAGAAGCTTTTTATTTCTTTCTCAGGGATCCCTAGGTGAAGCATCTCAAGGTTTCATTCTTTTGGCTTTTATCTTTTTCCAGCTACTTTTACCCTCTGGGCCCTTAGCCCCTTCTTCCCACAAGGTAAGGTACAACCCTTAGATATTTGGCCAACCCAATGCCCGGACCAGTGTAATGGGATGGATGAGTGAGAAAAAGATGGAAAGTGGTAAGTATGGTGGGAGAGGACGATGGCCTTTCATGAATCCCCCCGGTGGCAACTCAAACCCTATGGGAACCAGCTTACTAGGGCATCCTTTCATTCCCCCCAGATATGGTCAAGTGGAAAGGCATAAGGTCCAAGCACATGTTAGAAGCAAAAAGAATTAAATGCACATATTCAAAAGTTTCAAGGATCAAAGTGACACATACCATGATACCCAGACTCATTACCTCAAGGAGCAAGACCCATCTCTGCTGCAAGACCAGGCCGATGTGATGGATGTTGCTGATGCTGACAAAGTGGAGGTGCGGAAGAATGAAAGGATGGGCCCTCCAAGGCCATGCTCAAGTCGATTTGGCTCTCGGTACTCCATGTCTAGGACCTGTGGGCCTCGAGACATAATCTCCATAGTTATCCTTAGGATAGGGGATAACATCTGGCTCCAACTCGAGGACATGTGCTCACCGTAGAGTGCATGAGAACCTCAACATCTCTGGCATAACCTGTGACCTGCTTGATCCCAACATAAGATTGTTAACAATCATTTGGGGTGGTGATATCACCCCCGACTCATATGTATATAGTACAAAAAATGAAATCAAGCATATGTACAAATGGAAATACAAACTACTCTAGCATGAAATGCAAATGGTATATACAATGAGTGCAAATGCCTACCTACTTACCTGTACTTACCTGTCATGTCGTTGGCGGGTAGTAACTCTTGATGTGCAAAGCGTTCATTGGTAACTTCAGAGCTTCTCCCTCCATGATCTCTAGGTTGAAAGAGTTTGTCCCTGCAGGACTCATGATCTTGTAAGGACTTGTCCATAGTCCATCCAACTTCTTGTGCATACCAGGTTTCTCCCTGTTGAAAATTCTGAGGTCCTATGAGGCTGCCATCTAAGGTCTGTCCTTGACCTTAGTATGGCTCTAAGTTTCAACTGTATGGC